>OY728136.1:742555587-742800587 GCA_963277665.1 Viscum album
CCTGGGGAAGATAAAACATATAAAAAGTGTAATATTGGATGCTCTGTATGGGTAAAAATGGAGACATCAATCATATCATAATCATAAGACATATTAATATAAATATAACATTTTAAAATAAAACCTTACATATCCAAGATCATGATATCATGTTGTAGAGATGATAGGTCGTACATGCGCATGAGCGATGATATCATTCCATTAATGGTAAAATGATATAGAATTGAATGATATATATTTTGTTCTTAAATAAAAATAATGTTATAATTTATCATATATATTTATTAATTCCATCATTATACACATCCATGTAATGTGATTATGAAATACATATTACACCATAGTGTGGGGACTATAGGTCGTACATACGCACGCGTGGTGATTTCATTTTTAATAGGATTTATAAAAAGTGGAATATGGTGTTCCATAATCATAATAACATCTCAAAATATTGGATATATTATATTTATTACTATATAATGTAAAAATGACATGAATAGTAATTATAATAAAAAATACTCTTCAGAGAGTTAGCAACAACAGTTACCTCTTCCTTAGCTAACCTCCTTTGTATCTCTTAAAGACACTAGAGTTCATTTTATGAGAATTTTTGAACCACTTGGATGTGTCTAGGGATGTTGAGAAGATAAATGTATAGGTTTTTGAGTATATTTATGGATTAACATGAAGAAATAATGCGAAGGTATGAGTCTCCTTATATAATTGAGGTGAGGGTCAATTCATGAATTTCCAAAATAATAAATATATTATAAAATATATCGTAATTAAAATGAAAAATAAATATTTATTTGAATCTTGGACATGATATTTTTTAAATATCATCAAACAATATATTTTTTACATGTCCTTGAAATTTCTAAACCATATCATTTTTTGGTTAACACTTATTTAACTTATTATAATGTTAACTAATGAAAAAAAAAATATTAAAAGGTTATTATTTTTACATATGTGGTGTAAATTAGAGAATAAATGATAAATATGTGAGATATTAGACAATATTATAATTATTTTTAATTTATAATCATGTTTTATCATTTTTTAATAATTTAATGAAACATTATTTTGAAAAAAAAATATCAATAGTCGAATGCTTGATACTATTCAATAATTCTATTCCTAAAAATAGCAACATAAAAAGTTAAATTTTAAAAAATATTTTATCCACATGGGGTAAATTTAATCTAAAAAATTATTTAGTTACATTAATTAACTCAAATAATATGGATTTTCATATTTTTATATCATTAATTCATTTTATTTGTTAATTAAATAATTGTTGAATCATTACGGTTAAATCCATTAAGATAATTATACATTCCTAGAAAATTATAAATAAATTTCTATGTATAATATAAACATATTATATTTAAAATCAATATTTATTTTTGAAATTAACATATGTGAAACCACATATTAAAATAATATACTAATTAAAAACCCATAGTGTGAACAACTTGACATCCATTAAAATACAATATTATAAGGGTCTTATTTGATTTCATATAGAACAAAATGATCTTTAATTATACCCTTGTACAATGATGGAAAAAAAATAACCAGAAATATTTATACATGTATTTGGCCCACTTAATCATTGTCATAATTTTAATTAAAATAATATTATTTATTTTTATTCAGCTTGTATAAGCACTACATAATCATTGTATAATCCTTTTATCTAATTATTTACATACTAAAAATTAAAAATAAATTACCCTGAAAAAGAAAAAAAATTATATTTCAAATTAATATTTATTTTACAATTTATCTTCTGTATAACCCTATATTAAAATTGATATAGTTATTGAAATATGAGAATGACATCTTTAACATATCATTAAATAAAATATATGAAAATTTCTATCCTCATCCACGTGGAATTAAAAGTTTATAATATCAAAAAAATATTATTTTGGAAAAAAACCACTCATCCAATGAAATTATGACAAGTTTTAATTAATTTTTTATTTTTTATATTATTATTTTTACCCTTAATTACCTGATTTCCATTTTAGCATGTATATAAAAAATTATTAATATAACTATTCATAATGTCTAAAAATAAAAGAAATATTTCTATATAATTTAGTTCCATTGATTCCAATTATTGAATCCATTTTTCAAAATTCAAAACAAAAAAGTTTCAGTAATTAATTTAGAATTATTCCCATTGACGAGGTGAGAAAACGGGTTATTAAATTTCAAATATGCAAATGATTGAAATGTTTTTATATCTAAATTCAATGTAACGTTTATTCTAATAACCTATATTATATTAAATAATAAAAACATGATATATTTAAACTTTAAAACAATTAAAAAATATAATTTAACAATATAAATAAATTTTAGGAAAAATTTGTTTTCAAATCAAATGCAATATTTTAATACTATTTATAAAAACATGGAACTTATTAGAAGAATACCAAAATTCAACCAAAAAAATTTTTATATCCCAATTTCTAGGAAGGTGTTTATTTTTTCTAATAGAAAATATATAAGTGTCAAAAAATTTATTTAAAATGGATTCTCTTTTAAAAAGGGGTAAAAATAGCCTTATGAAAAATATAGGTTTTAATAAAAAAATAGTTTTCTTCTTATATTATGGATATAAAATATATTGGATGAATATCAGAAATATTTTATTTAATATGAAAAATATATTTTTGATTAATACCATTCACTAATTGTAATTAATTTAATTATTGATTTAAAAGGACTTTGGGAACATAATAATAATAAAAATTCATTATAATCAATTGGTATATATTTTCATTTCTAATTATGTGGTAACTAATAAATTCATATTATAACCCATATATTTTTATAATTTAGTTAATAATATTCATACAATATAATTTTAAATTTATTTTATTATATTATTTGAATATTTTTAAAATAATAATTCATATAAACTTAGTTGTGTGTGTAATGTATGCTATACTGGTGTGGCATGAAATGAAAGACATCATAGAAATAGATTAGTTTTTAAAAAATATATTTCATAAAAATCTTGGGTTGTTATATTCTACCCCCCTCCTAAAATTAATTCCACCATATAATTTCTTCTAGGTTGTCAACTATTTAATAGTTTAAATTTTCATTAATAGAAACCCACATCTTAAAAATGAATTCTAAAACTTACTTTTAAAAATTTATAGATGAGTGATTAATGGTTTCCTAGAGTAACTCATTACTCAATTTACACATAGAATAACATAGGTGGAACGTAAAAAATTGGATATTGTAGATAAATCCAACTATCATGTTCTGATGGAGACTGATAGAGAACACTCTTAGGAGAAAGTTAACAATTCCATTGCAATAATTCTGTGATGATGTAAGGGAATATTTGATTCATCTGAAAAGAATGTTCTAGGAAAACATTTTTGGATTCAAGGTCATTTCCTACTAGTAAATAAAATTCATGATATAAAATTATTACATGATTTCAAAATCATAATCCAATCCTTTCATTATTCCTTGATCAATATCTACTTCATCTATTATTCCCTGATATAAAAGTGAATTATTCATTCTTTAAGTGTTAGTAGATCATGAAATCCATTGAATGATATGTTAAAATCACAAAAATCATCAATAGATGTTATCAATTATTTATAAATTCTCATATGGATATATAATACTATAATCTCTAAAACACAAAAAAATTTCACAAATGGTTACTTATATGGTCCTTCAGAATATTAAAATACAAATCATTCAAAATAAGGTCACAAAATTTCAAAATTAAACTTATCATTAATCCCCCCAAAACATTATGTACTTATTAATTAAAACACACCAAAAATGTAATAACTATAATCATTTATTCTTATGAAATATGTTAATAACCTAAATTACCATAAAACCTTAGTGAAAACATGCATGTTTTCAAAAATTAACTCTTTCCTTATACCAAAAAGCTGAAAATTCAGTAAGCATAATCCATGATACCATAAAAAAAATTGTGATCATATCAATCTTGTGTCATTAATATTACCCCATTGATTTATTCCCAATCAATCATCCATGTATTTAATTATTCCACCATCATGCACATATTAAGGGTTATCCAATCTTAATAATGTGTTTTCCCAACATATCACCTTACCATGTTAATAAATTGTCATGGTTACCAGTACCATTTAATATATATATTCCAATAATTAAGGAAAAATTATTATGGAAGAATCTTTAAATATTTCATTAATCCAAAATACTAAAAAATTACATCTATAATAATTTTAATTAATTATAATACAGAAAAACTCATGCATTCCACCACTTTGTTTCCGTAATCTACATATGAAATAGTGATTACCTCATATTTACCCTTTTTGTCTTAAGAGGTTTCTGAAATTAGTCATCATAGATTACTCGTGGATTAGATAATTTTTCAGTATAATCCATCTTTTCCATCCACTGGAAATATTGATGTGTGGGGAAAGATTTTATATAGTATTAGAATCCTTATATATCTTTCTCACATCACATCGTCAGTCATTTTTTCAATGAACTTATTTCTATTACTTGAATAATTTACCATCCCTTTTAAGATATTCTATTCATTGATTCCTTCCACACATTGATCATAAATAAATTCCCATTATCTTTTCAATATGGTTTTTATAATTTTCCTTAAACTGTCTCTTTAGTTTCTTTTCAATACCATGGGATTGTTATGTAACTCCAACTTCCAATTCTACCATGATAGAACAACCTTAAATATCTTCATAGCTACATATGTGTTTATGGATAATTCTATTCGAAGAATTGGTTTTAATCCACTGAAGAATCGATCAACATTACAATCAGGATGGATTATAATATCATATGTGTTCCTTTTATACCTGGTAAAATTTTCCTTGTAGGTTCCAACAGATTTATATTCATTTTTCTGAAGATCATGGAACTCGTTTTCCATATTTTTATGATGAATATGAAGAACATAATTATTGAAAAATATATTTTTATACTCATATCATTCCATGGATTCAATTTCATCTTCATGCATCATATTCTTTATTTTTTTCCACCATGATTCTGATTCTCCTTCTATGGGGGTAAAATCAAAAATGAATTTTTCATTTTTTTAGTAGTGAAGGATAGAAAAAAATTATGGGGTACTGACCAATTTTTCAGCTATAAGTGGATCAAAAGACCCACTAAAAGGGGGTGGATGATGCCTCATGATGAACTCTGCTTAAATTTTTTCTCGTCTCTACTTATTTGGATGTATAGAATGATTCCTAGCTTAAGTGTAGTGATAATATTTTCCTTTCCTGATCCCATATCATTTGGTTTTTTAGGATTACATTTCCCATTGCATTTTACATTAATGTAGTTCATTTTGGATCTATTCATTGACTAAAACAAAAGTATAATGTGATTAATACTATTAATAATGAGAAATATCACATAATCAAAGGAGAGTACTTTAAATCTATAATGTATTAAGTTCTATCCTAGGTTATCTATGATAATTAAAAAAATTAGGAATGTAACATATAATTATACTTATACTTATCCATAGTGAAAACCTTAGATATTTCATTAAAAATATATATTGGGATCCCAATAATGTTTTCTCTTCCTAGTTTCTAGAGGTTTACTAAAACTCTTCTCTAACACCAACTATAATGACACAGTCTTGACATTCATGGATATTACATCATTTATTTTATAGAACGTTTCTTACATTACAAAAACAGAAACCCAAAGACTGTATTATTTTACTACCTTTTGAATATAGGAACAGAATATTCTAATATGGAGAATTATATTCAATGTTTCCCAAAATGAACTACCCATTTAATATCCCTACCTAAAACAATTGTTTATAACATGTGAAAGAGAAACATATGAAAAGGGAGAGATAAGATACCCATTTTGGGTAAAAAAGATAAATCTACTATATCATAATCATAAGACATAATAACATAAACAATAATTTTTTTAAAAAATCATTAATATCTAATATCATGATATCATGTAATGCGATAAATAATAGAAGTTAATAAAAAAACATATTCCCTGAGATCATAACGTAAGACATTGAATTTTTTTCATACACATAAGCATAGAAAATAACTTCTACATCAGTCATGTCTTATATTCAATACCATCATAATGGATAATGTCCATTACTAAATTGATTTCACTACCCATTCCATCTATCTAGTTTACTTCCCATTCTATCCGTGAATTACTAAACTGAGATCATTTCCCATTCCATTTACCATTATCTCATGATATATAAATCATTACCCATTTCAATGTAGGTAGATATAGTTCCCAAATGTCACATAATAAAAACTATACATATGTGTTCAATAAGAACATAAATCATTCATTATTTTAGAACCCATTAAATGACATGGTTTTTATAATCATTATTCATATATAACATAACCCATGGAAAAGAAATATGTTTCAAAAATATCATTACACCATAAAACTAAACCATTACTAAAAATAATAAAAATGGAAGAATGCAATAATATCGATTTTAAAACATAAGAAACATCAAAAAATGTTTTTGTAGATGGAAAATAATTTTAATTGATAACATTAACGTGTATTTTGATGAAAATATATTTCATTTTCAAAAAATTTACTTCTATTAAAATTACATGAAATATTTATATAAAAAATTTTATTTGAAAATAAACTTTTAATCTTTTATCGTAAGATTTAAATCAATAAGTCATCATGACGGTGTAAAATTACATGCATGCTATATAAGATTAAAAGAATTAATTTCATACTTTTTCTAGAAAAGTCACAAATTACTTTTTTTACAAAAACAAAATTCCTTTTAAATCTTTTTGTAAAAAAAATTGATAAAACAGACTTTAAACATCCATAGGATATTATAAAAATAATTTCAAAAAATAGAAACCATGGACATGGAAGATAAATATTCTTTCAATTGAGACTTAAAACGAAACAATCCAAAATGTTGATGAGACTATGAAATAAATACTCATCACATAATAATTTGTAGAATAATATTCCCCATGAAAGAAATAAACTTTTATGGATATGAAAATAGCTTAATTTTATGGATAATAACCATAAAATTCATTATTGGGTAGTATATATACCACCTATAAGAAACAAGTTTTTTATAAATAAGGTTTACCATCGAAATAAAAAGGAGACAAAAATACCTTACCTTTGGTCTGATTTCCATAATATGAATCCACATATCATGTATATTGTTTTAAATAATATTATAGACTTATTTTAGAACCATATTAAAATTTATGATTTAATATATGATCATCATATCACCCGTCTATTTATAACAGTACATTATTAATCATCTTTCGATTGTTAACGACTTCATTTTCTTATGAGTGTTTCATCATATAAGTCTCAATTCATGTTTATAAGATATAATTATCTATGTTATAGAATTATATTAAGGTAATATATATCATATTTATTTATTTTATTTATCTTTGTAATCAATCATAAATTGTGATCTTGAAGAATCATTCGCATTGCACCATAGAGGTGGTCGGTCGTACGTACGCACGAGCGATGATATATTTCCCTTATGGGTGAAATGACATTGAAAATGATGATAAATATATTGTTACATAATAGATATAATTTTAATATTTTTGATATATATTTATTATTTCAATCATTAAACCCATTCAAAAAATTTTATATATATCTAATTAATTTAAAATAAATCTCATTTACAGGGTTAGAAAATGAGTTATTAAAGTTAAAACATACCAAAGATTAAGACAATTTTATATCAAAATTTAATGTAAAATTAATTCCAATGACCAACATTAGATTATAGGGTAAAACAATGATCTATTTTTACTTTATAACCATTCAAAATATCATTTAATAATATACCTAAATTTGATGAAAAAGTAGATTTTAAATATATTGCAATATTTTATTACTATTCATATACATGAAAATTATCAGAAAAATATAAAAACATCAACTAATGTAAATATTAATATACCTATTTTAAAAAATATTTTAATTTTTTCATATAAAAATATAAACTCATAAAATTTGATTTAAAATGGGTTATCTAGTTAAAGGTGACCAAATTTAGCTTTTGAAAATTATTGTTTTCCAGGCATAAAATTGGACATGATCTTATCTTATGCCAATAAAATCTATTAGATGAATATGAAAAATATTTTATTGAATATGAATCATTTATATTTCATTAATATAATTCAAAATATTTATTGAATTTAATTATTAATACAAAATGACTTTAGGATCATAACTATAAAAATATTTTTCATTATATTCAATTGGTATATATTTTCATTTATAATTAATTGGTAACCAATTAATTCATCTTATAACCCTTTTATTTTCATAAGTTTGTTAATACAATACAAAGATGCAAATTTAAAAACTATATTATATTTTTATTTAAATAAAAATAAAATGATGTTTTGTAGAAACTCAATGTTGCGTGTAATGCAAGCTAATATTATGTTTCCGGAAACAGAAGATATAAAATAAATAAAATTGTTTTTTATGAAAGTAATATTATAAAAATCATTGTCTGGAAATTGTTAATGGTTTTTTTATAGAAGGCATCCACCGACTAGCCAGTGGGCTTCCAGTAAACATGTTGGGATCTGTAGACCCCATAGACTAGTCGGTGAGGCCCACAGGGTAGTCAGTGCACCCATTTCGGGGGATTTATTGATTAACCATATGGGAATTAAATTCCATTTTTTATTGGATCACTTTAGACACAAATAAATTCCCCATGACGCTATCTTGAATTGAAGGCATACTCTCATGAATCTAGACCCCCTATTTTTCACACCTTGCCACTCCAAACATCGATAGATCTGGTTACCATAAATGGTGTGTTTTTTCTAGATCTATGTCAATTTGAATTTCTAATTTATGATATGTACATGCATATATGTCAGATATGTGTTGTCTTTAAAGATCCATTGAATAATGTTTCCCCTTATTCATATATATGTGGTAAATCTACTGAGTTGACATAGTTTCATGATAATATCACAATCTACCATCAACAATGAACATTATATGAGTATGATTTATTAAATCATATTCCTGAATCAATTATCAATGGAATAATGATGGTGGAACCTTATATTGAAATAGTGGGTTCCCTAGAACCAACTATGCATTTCTTTTTATTTCCATATTGTTTATATAGCTATTTGTGGAAAACGTACTTCTTACCATTACAGTGTACATATTTCTACATATAGTATTTATTCGTAATGTGCATTGATTAATTGTCATATAAAAAGGTTAATGAAGATACCATTCTATAATGAGAACCACGAGATACTATGACATTAATCTTAAATATGTCATATGGTCTAGATACATCGTGATAACTGGACAAAGTAGATGTTTTACTATTAGTTGTTTGGGGCACATATGCATTGTGACTTCATCTAATTGCGTACACACATGGTGATATATTGTTTGAGAACATGAGGATGGACGTGCCAATTAGAACACCACATGTTTTAAGTGTCATTGGATGCTCAAATCTACAGATATGTGTGATGGTTTCTTCACTTGAGATCTTTTCCAATGTGTTCCATTTGATTATGTCCATTGATGAAAGATAATAACCATGATAATGAAATCGTGGCAAGGTAGTTTGTGTTGGGTGCTTCATTGGTGGATTGACATTGGTTGAATGATGAAGAAAGGATTTTTCACTTCGTGGTAATGGAAGTAATATACCTCAAGACATGTTGATAAGGATGGTAATACCTCCGTAAGACCATGGACATGGATGTCAAGGGTAGATATGTCCAGTTGGTTCAAAAATCAATAATGAAAGAAAAAGGATGTTGATACATGTTATCATTCATGCATTTTGAGATATTAAAGACAAAGAGATTATATAATACAATGTGTGTTCATAGGTTAATTGACACTACTCTGAGCATTCATATCTCATTAGGGGATATGCTAGGTTTCTAGATCCCACTCACGGTCTATAAATACTATTTACTCCAACATAGATATTTTCCTAGAGGATCATGCACAATGGTGTAATTGAGAATCTGCTCTATTCTGTTGAATAGGACTTTTGGACATAGTGGTCCCCACCACTGGGGTCTGGGATCTATCCAACGTTAAACGATCACTAATGCAACAAATAAATTCATATAAATCAAGTTATGAATAATGGTCATTGATTTTATTTATTAAATTTATTTACATATTTTTACATAAATACATGAAACATATTATTTCAACAAATGTTAAAACACTAGAGGTTCAATTAATATTTTTGGTAATGATAATTTGAGTTAATGACTATTTTATTATCACGTAATATTTTTAATATAATACAAGAAAGTGATAATAAGATTAATAACTCAAATTAGTGGCCATAACATGTCGTTTATAGTGGTTTATGTATTTAGGGGATGGATAGGAAATACTATATATTTTCATAATACTCTATAAATAGAGTAGAATATGATTTTTCCATGTACTATTCACATCCTCTCTCTCTCTCTCCTACTCTCTCTCCCACTTCCTAGGGCGAGAGGTCCTAGATCCATGGTTCTTCGATCGAGCTCTCTCTCAAGCATCGTGAGCTGGATAATTCGGTGATCGTTAGTACGTTGAAGGAGTCATTGGATCACCATGCTAGCACCCATTATCGAAGATCACTGCTCTCATGATTTCTTGAAGCTTGTGTGGACGATCTTGTAGAATTCGACATTGGATTCTTTGATAACAGATCACCTATAAAGAGAAGACATCATTCACGACTTCAGATCTAAATCCAGTATGTTATGGTTTTAGTTTCGTGCTTAAAACTCTTCATGAGAGATCCTTGGATTTAACTATGAACACATTCACCAACACTGACAAGTTCATGTCAAACATTGGTGAAAAATTTTAAAAACTCATTTTTGGGGCTTCTGATGCATGCCTCGTTCCTTCATGTGGTATAAAAGGGAACCGTGATTATGTTAAGAAAAAAATTAAATTTTCAAGCAACCTTATAGATGGTGTTATTTTGGTCCCATCGTCACAAACATTTTTCCAATCCATCCAAGGATGACAAATCTATGGAAATATTAATTTTTAATATGAATTTTAAATTGGTTAAACGCAATTTTCTCGATGAGACTTAGTTGGCTTGAATAGTTTTTTCACCTGAACAATTTTACCACCAGATTATAATTATTTAATTTTATAATAATAATCATATTATTATAAATTTAGTATTATGATAGTCATATGTGGAGATTTCCACATATGAGACAACTGATTGAATATATGCCTGAAACATTAAAAAAAACAATTAACTACAGTTGGTGATACTTTTTGAAAATTGGGCAAAGAGATTTTTTTCCATTTTTATATTCCAAAAAACAAAATAGAAAGGGATTTATTTTAAAAAGACTAGGGGTGGTTCACAGAAAAACATTAGAAACAAAAATGAGATGGGACCCCACTTCCCCGCAGATCCGAACCACACCAAGAAAATCTGAAATTCTCCCCATGAGCCACGACCCTCCCTTCATATCTATCTCCCTTCACCATGTGTAGCTGCCGAATCTAGTCTTACAACCCACTAGGGCACCTAGAACCACCTCCTGCTAGCACGCTACCCTGATGCACTGCACTGCATCTCGCCAGACCCCTTGGTTACTATTTCACCTCTTTGTTCTGATGACCAGTCCTCCACCTCCTCCCATTACCTCAAGCAGGTCATGTCATCTCTGCTGTCACCTCTTCCCTCGATCAGGACTCTGTCATGTCATCCCATGTTGTCCACCACATGCCTTCCCAAGATGCCACCATCTCTAATAGGTTGTTTCCCTCAAGAGTACCCTTACCCACCTAACATTTTTTCTACCACACCATTCCATGACATAGTCTACTTTCCTTAGACATGGTCATCCCACATCCAATCTCAAATCGGTCGACTTCTATCTCCATTGTGAAGTAATTTTTTGGATCTGATCCGACCCAAAATGGGTCCAGGCAGGTCTTCCCCACACGAAATGGGTGTGGGCCTACCTACAAAGCACAGATAACCCATTAATGAGATGGAACATTATGGAATGGGCCTATATAGGTTCAGCCAGACCCGCACATGCCCCTCTCAATGTTTACGGGCCCATGTAATTTGAATTTATTCAAAAATTCATTTAAATAATTTATTTATTTTTTAGTGATAATTAAATTATTTATATATTACTTTTTGAGTAATTATAAATGTAGCATAAATTAATTTAGTTTTTTTTTGTAAATTAAATTAAATTATTTTTTTAAATTAAAATAATCAATTGGTACCGAACGACATAAATATTTGATTAAAAATATGAAAGAATTTTTAATTCAATTATAATTCCCTTGAATTTATTATAATGAATATTTAATTTATTTCATCATTTATTTATATAAATATACAATTTAATGCATATTATACTGGTCATGAGCCTTAGACCAACCAATGCATATTTGATGCATTTTTTAAATATATGATTATTGCTTGGTTTTGTAATAAGTAGTTAAATAAAAGGCGATATGTGTGCCATCTCAAGTGTCACATTATGTATAAGGTAATGTATGACCACTTTCATGTTGTATTTTTAATCACTAATTCCCCCTACATGTGAGTGAGTTCTATTTTATAATGAGAAAATGAAAGGTGAAGCTTTTCACACCAAGTGTTGGGGACACATTAGACAAGAGAATTGATGCATTAGAGGAGAAGGTGTTGCAATTCATGTTACAAGAGATGTGACTCAAGTTATATCCCCTTGGGTCTAGGTTGGTCTGTTATACACTCAATGGATCTACCATTATTACTAACTCAGGATTAGGTCCTCATTTTCTTTTTTCATCATTTATTGTTTTTTAATGTGTAGTTTATTCACGATCACATGGAAATAATAAACATGAATGTAAAGATAAAATGAACATTTCACATGATGAATATTTCTATTCGTGCAAGATTAGTTGTGACTAAGATCACATTGTATGAACTAAGAAAATAGAAAATGATTTATTTCAACCTATTAAAAACACATAAAAATCCTCAACTGAATATTATGTGTAAACCATCTTCCATCGTTCAATTTTTCACTAAACCATCTGTTCGGGATACCCGTTATGCCAAATATTATGGCTTCTCTTACTAATGAGGCGTTATTAGTGGAGTGGTGGTTTGAATTAACAAAAATTATAGCATATAAATAGCCAAATATAGCTTTTTGTAATTTTAGAGGCAAGTGTAGATTAAATCATATAATAATTTAAGAATCTAGGAAATCACTCAATATATAAAGGAATTATGAGTTCAAGTAGTTGGCCAACTAAAATTATACCTTAAACCATCCAATTAGTGGTGTATCTAAATATTTTAGACAATGAGGGGTGGTTTAAGGATCCTTTGAACTATAATACTCAAGTGAAAAAATATTCTGATTATAGAATAGAGTGTTTATAGAATTTGATAAAAATAGTGGGATGCATTTTAATGATTTAAGTAATTAATAAAAAAGTAAAAATCAGTAATCGTGATAAAATAAACAAATCCGGTAAAATTTATTTTGGTATAAAAATGGAAAGTTATACCAAAAGATTAAAAAATGCAATAAATAAGGGAAAAAGTTATTGTCGTCACTAGAACGAGTATCCAAGAGTAGCACGGGTACTTGCGCATAGTACTCTGATATAGGACACTCAAGGTGTCTGTATCCCCAAAACATATTAAGTTACTGCGGGAAGAGAAAGTTAAATTTAATAAAGGATACTAATGAAAAAAGAATATGATAGATATATCAGTTTTTTGCTTTCATCAACATCTGATGTTAGTTGTGGTCGCTACATCAGGACATGGATGATATAATATACAGTATCATATCTGAGATGGTTTTCAAGTAGAAATGGATGAAATGATATGAATAGGTAATAGTTACACCACATCTATCTAGATTTAACGGAGATTTATGGTCTTTCAATAAATCCTATTCTAATATCATTCCCACCCCATCACTCAAGTCTTGTTTAACATTACAGAATGAAGAGGTATTGATTAAACACTTCATTCCATTTTAAGTAAGGTTCTCTAAGTGAATAAGAATATCAAAGATATTTTCATAATTAATTAATATGGGGAATAAATTGAATGAAAATTAAAAAATTATGATGGAAAGTACTATCATAAGAAAACTTGCAACATCCTTCAATGAAAGATACTTTTAATAGGTTGTTATTTTCATTGCATATTGTGAATCAAAACTATGGATGTTTAATCACAATAAACTAAATTAAACAAGAAAGATACCACTTCTTCTTCGAGATTATTCATCAATGTAATGTGTCTGTTATACTTATTGGGTATTCCATACAATATGATTGAAAAAATTGTGTATTGATATATATTAACCAATAAATTTTATAAAAATTAATATATGTTAACTGGCTTCTACAAGTAACCGAAAAATGGTGATACCTATAACAATGGTGATAAGTACATGACGTCTTTGTTTCCAAGTGATAATTCATGTTGAACTATTATTGAGTATGACCATAATTTCAATATCATGATTCCATGGACATTATGGGACATTATTCTAGGTTGATGAATTAATTTTTTCTTCAGTATTTAATACTCAAAAAATAGATCAGTAATTGGTGAATTGTAAGGATAACCAGATTAATATAAAAATTTAAGACTTAAAATGAGTTGTAGAAAGATAATTCTTTGTCAATAAACACTAAAAGTGGACATCAATAATATACCTAGTATGTTATATAGGCTCGACATAGCTAAACACCTTTGGTATTATTATCTTATTTAGTTGGGACATAGAACCCTTTAGAAATAATGGAATTCCACAATTATTTAAAAATTAGTTTAGTAAGAAAATGTGAACTATTACAAGAATAATATATAGGTATATATTTTCTAACTACAATTTCATTATGTAATTATAGAATTGCAAATAGAAGTAATTGTAAGGTCAAAAGTCATGAGTTTCTTCGAGACGACTTGCTAAAGAATATATTGACTATCCAATCATCGATCGCGATAATCTAGCATGGTGTTTTTCTTAAACACACATTACCTGATCTAAATCTCTACATTGATATTAATAAAGAGTATTAATGAAGAAGTCTTACATGATAACATTGATAAAAAAAATGTATCATTGATTAATTCATAAATGGAGATTTTATACACCATAGTTATGATTTATGGAGAATTAATGTTTCATCTTTCATAAACATCAATTATATTTTACGACGTGATTTTTAAATAATGGTGATATCCCATAATCATATTCAAACTAAAATGACAAATTGAATCATATGTGTTTTAGTATGTGGAAAATTCAATATGTAATTATACATATGTTTAGATTCAATGAGTTTTTAATGTTTTATACAAACATCCATCATGTATAAACGTATTGTCCAAATTTTGTAATCATCCAAATGGTTGCTTAAGATATTACATAAATCACTAATATAGAAAATTTTTAGTCAAGTGATAGACTAAAATCTTATATAAGGGTTCACATCTCTTAAGATATAGTAGGATCTAGATTTACATTGTTTTAGCCAATGCTAGAGAAGAACATGTAGTTGTCACAGGAACTAGTTTCACATGTACGGGTGGAAGAGAGAATGCTCCATACAAACATACTATATAGGAAGAATAAAACCATGTTGATGGTTTTTATGCTCCATGGTTGGTGATATATTATTCTTTCAGAATAGTAATTCCTACAAGTAAATAGTACATGGAAAATTGATTAGATTTAAAAGATCATTAAAATTCAATAATGGATGTTAGAAGAGTAGTACCAATATAGATTGATTGGTTTTAACAAGTTCTTATGAATAAATCTGTTATAATTTTACATTTCATAGCCAATTTATGTGATTATATTATGAGGAAGTGGATTTCATGACCATAAATTATGGAATTTTTCTATACGATACATCTATAAGAGGATTATCACGTCATAGAATGCTAAAAATGGTTGGAAGATACTAAAATCGGGTTTGGAATTGAATTAAGAAACAAGATCATAGAATATATATTTTCAATAAATGTATTCCATGTGTCTATGATAGGTTAGTGGGATCTATAATGTTTTCCATGTACAATATGTTCAGAAACATAGGTGAAATAGATTAGTCTAATAGTTGGTATGAACCAAAATGAAATTTATTCTCCAGTGACTAGTTAACATATCCACCTATGTTCTAGGGAACCATATCTACTGAGGTATATCTAAATGTTTCTTGGAACTATTAAATTTAATATATAGTGACATTGTATTGAAAAAATACAAGTTTGAATAATTCAATAGAAGAATTGTTACCAATTTCACATGGCATAATCTCTCTGTGTTGTCATGTCTAGGATATGGGAGGAGATAAATGTGATGATTTAAAGTCCATATTATTTGAGATGGATCAATCATGTATTCCATTATATATAAAAAACTAATATTTATAAATACAATTTATAGTGGAAAAATGTCATTTACATATCGGAAAATTGCAAGTGACGTAGTGGGAAGAATTTAATTTTACATCGGTATGTACAATTGTTATGTACATGGTAAGTGGAGAAGAAAGGATATAGTTTGTATGGGATAAAAACGAGTATTCTTATGATCCATGCAATATAATATCGTAGCCAGGCTACGTTGATGGGAGACAAAAGCTTATATAGCCAGTGGTAGCCATACGTACAAAGACTGAGTACGTTGCAACTTCTGAGGCATCTAAGAAGTAGTTATATGCAATGATTTTTTTATAGTTCTTCTAATCACACATAGTAAGAATATGATTATTGTAATATAAATAAGGAAATTCTTACTAGCCAAGATGAAAAATTTTGTTAGTGGAAATAAGGGATATACTCGGGGATACTAACTATTGAGAAGTCTAAATCAAGGAGATGAGCTTGTAATAGTAGAAAATCCATGTGGTTAAATCATGTCAGGCCCAACAGCTAATGTCATTACCCATCATGAACATGATCTATATCATGAAATTAACTAACATGTTTGGTTAGAATGTTGTCTCTAGTGAAACTGGGAGTGTTGAAATAGTAAGCTCCCTAGTCCCAACTATACAGTGCATTTTTTATTACCATACCATGTATACAATTAGTTATGCATGATTTACATCTTAAAATTATGGTGTATATATTTTTACATAAACTATTTAATGGTTCTTTTGTTAGATAAATTGTCATTTAAAAGGTTATAGAATATCCCAGACTACAATGAGAACCAAGAGACACTATGACATTAATCTTAAATATATCATAATGTCTTGAGACATCGTACTGACTGGACATAGTAGTTGTTTGAATATCAGGTGATGGGGGCTCATGAGCATTGATACTTCTTCTCATGATGTTCGTACATGGTGATCTCTAGTGGTGAGATCATTCAGACATACCTATCAATAATAACACCACAAGTTTTGGGTGTCGGTGATGTTCCTATATATAGATATGTGTAATGGTCTCTTGACTAGAGATCATTTCCAATTTTTTCCATTTGACTGCAGACTTTGATGTAAGACAAAAATCATGAAATTGAAATTTTGGTGATGTAGTTGATGTTGGGTGTCTCATTAGTGGAATTACAATTGTTTAATGGTCAAGAATGGATTTTTTGCTTCCAGGTTATATAAGTAATACATCTTAGGCCATGTTTATAAGGATGGTAATAACTTTATAAGACCATTACCATGGTAGTGGAGGGTAAATATGTCCAATTGGATCAAGAAACAATAAATCATAAAAAAGGATGATGACATATCTGTGTTTCCAAATTTATGAGATATTAAAGACATATTGATTATATTACACAATGTGTGTTTGTTGGTTGGTTATCATTGTTGGGACAATCCTTATCTGTTTAGGGGACATGATGGTTTGCTAGATCCCACTCGTGGTCTATGAATAATATTCAATAGTATCGATTTAAGGGCATATAGGGTCACAAGAAATTGAATATTGGATATCCTACTCTATTCTATTGAGTATTATTTTTGGACATGGTGGGCCCAATCACTAAGGTTTGGGATTTTTCAATGGTTAAACAATCAAAAATGAAATAAATATATTCACATTATTCGAGTTTACAAATATGGGAATAGAATTTATTTATTAAATGTATTTACTGGTTTTTCATTAAATACACAATTGATATTATTTGAACGAATATTAAAACATTCATGGTTCAATTAATATTTGTGGGAATAACGAGTCAATTTAATGACTCATTTATTATCACATAATATATTTTATATATTATAAGAAATTGATATTAATATTTATGAATTAGATTAGTAATCATAACATGTATTTTGTAGTGAATTTTGTATTCGGGGGATGGAGAGGAAATACCTAATATTTTCTTGACAATCTATAAATAGAGTTGGAGGAGATTTTTCAAGGTAAAATTTATAACCTCTATCTCTCTCTTTTTCTCTTTCCAGCATCCTAGAGAGAGAGGTTCTGGATACAAGGAGCTATGATCAATATCTCTATCATGCCGCATGAGTAGGGAAATGCAGTGATCGTTAGAGTGTCGAATGAGTCATTGGATCTACGCGTTGCAACCCAGTTTTGGATGATCGTTGCTCATGCAGTTTCATGAAGAATGTGTGGACGATGTAGATTAATTTGGATTTGGTTTCATTTACCAACAATTTCCAATTATGAAAATACAATGAGAACATATTTGGATCCCAATCAGGTATTTATGGTTTTAAATGTGTCCTTAAAACTCTTCATGTGAGATCCTCAACTTAAATCAGGAATCTATTCACAGATGTCGACAAGTTCATGTAGAACGTCGATGAAAATTTCTAAAACCCCATTTTTTGGGTCTATCATTTCATTTATATTTCCTTCACCATATTCCATTGATTATTCCTAGGAATATTGGATGTCGATTCAATGTTTCGATGACAACCACTATTACATGAGCTAGAATTTTCAAGAATAGTGGATGTTTTGGGTTATTATCTTGGAACAATCATCATGATACTTATTATTTATAAAATATATTTTCAATTAATTTTCTAATTTTGGATTAGTGGTCATTAAATAAACATGTGAATCTCTTCTAGAATTTATAATGAAATCATGGTTCATTATTTGATCAATAACACAAACACTGATTTTTCATCCCTTCTAATCGACGTACCTCAGAATATATTTATTTGGTGGAATACATAGGGTATTTGATTATCTAATAACATTTTTTGAAATTTAATTTTCATGAGTCTTCATTCTAAATTTCTTACATGATGAACCATAATATGTGTTAGACAACCTGGATGTGTGATCCATTCTTCTTGGGTGTATGAAATATTTGGTATTTGATTTCTAGATGAAATTTTTATTTATTCTTCAACAATATCGAGGTAGTAAGTTCCTTAACATTTGATTCCCATGTATACTAATTTTTCTATGGTTCACAATCAGTTGTCATGAATTTTTATTCTTGATTGATATTGGTTATTTTTGGGGGTTTTTTTCATGATCCCCATATATGATCCTTGGTTCCATTACATTTGATCATGGAAGAAGGTACAAAGGAATAAAAATAAGCTACTATTGGGGAGATTCAAACATGATACCTCCCCAACACTGCCATAGTGAAACAACCACTAGGCAATTCTCTAGAGAGAAATGATCCTTGTTTCCCCGTTTATTTATAGATTAACTTATTATTATTCTTGATGTTATTAACAAGATTTTTTATGATTGTTAATATATTCTCATGTTAATGGGATATGTTTTTTTATATGCACTATCATATTATGTTTATTACCATTTCACGGGAGGTTGTTCTTCGTATTCAAGACAAGTGAACATCATGGTATAATTACACATTAGAGGGGGAATATGCATGATGTGTTATGTTGATGATGGGGGACCCGTACAATGTGTTGGTGCAATATATTTTTATTGTCCAACCAGAACTAAATTTTTTAAGGATATAGAGGAATAAATCTTAAATTTATGCCTTATGGGACCTAAGTCGAATTCTTATTCTGTTTCTTAACAATGTTGAGTAACTTGTGGCTATCTATGTGGTGAGTTCTTGATCATTTCTGATAACCATTCATCATCTATCTTGAATGGCTCTAAAGAAGGTGATGATGGGGATTTTTCTGGATTTTTTAACACATGATTGATTAGAAAAATGTAGTTTATAATTTCTAAATAATTTTTTATTACCATGGAATAGAATTGTTATACATGTGTAAAATTTTTACTGATGTAATGGTGGTTTCATGCTAGGTTTTATTACTCACACTATGTATAAGAATATTGATTCACATGTATACTTTATTAATAAGGATCCAATCAAGGTAATGGGACCTATGGTAGTCAATTGGGCCAAATAACATGTATCTAAGAACCATTCTATAACTTACTCCATATAATTCTTTAATTTTATAGATTTATTTTTATGCACTTATGCATAGGATTGAATTGCCACAGTGTGAACCCAATTTTTTATTTTATTTATTTGTATGAAATATGTGCCATTTGATAATATTAGTATTTATATTTTTTAATAAAATTTATTGAATTTTATAATTATTATTGGTATAATGATAATATACTAAGTGTATAGTCCCTTCATGGACAACCTTTATATCCTCATTGCTAGTCAACAGTCTATTTCATATTTAGAGACGCGTATAAGTTCTGGTGAAACTTCAGCTTGAACCTAGTGGTTTGGATCAAGGAGTTTCATATATTTTTATAAATAAAATATAATTACATTTTTTATTTAAAATATAATATAATATATTAAAAAAATATAGATAAATTTTAAATAATTAGGGATATATAAATTTTAAAATATAACAGGAACAAATATTTCTATATAATTTTAACTAGAAAATAAATTTATAAAAAATATTAAATATATTATTTAAAAACTATTTATAGATATAAATTATAGATCATTTTATTAAAACATTTATTGAAGGTTATAGTGAATGTTTTGATGGATGTTTCAGTGGATGTTTGGTATATGTTCTTGTCAATGTTTTGGTGAAATTTCCACTAAAAGATTTAATGAATTTCATTTAATATTTCAATTGATATATTTATGGAAATTTAAAAGAGAAATATAATGGAGGATTCATTGAAGCATCCACTGAATGTTTCAATTAAATATTTATAATAAAATAAAATAACATTTTTATAAAATTATATAACTAAATACTATTTGATATATATATTAAAAAAAATATTTTAATAAATATATTTATAAATAAAGAAATTAAATAAAATATGTATTATATTTGTTATGTAATTTTTTTAATTATAATATCTATATTTATTTTTAGAAAAAATATAACTTACTATTTGAAACTGAATATACTATTTGAATAAATATGTAAATAAAATTTATATATTAAATAAAATAAATATTTTTAATTATAAAAAAGAAAAATATTTTTTTATAAAATTATATATAAAACTAAATTTATAATAAATTAAATTATAAATTTTTTTTAATGTATATTTTTAAAAAAAATATAATTGTAATTATAGTGTCTGTAAAAATTTCATTCAATGTTCTAGTGAATGTTTCTGTGGAATTTTTAGTATCAATGGATGTTTTATTATATGTTTCAATGAATTTTTGATTTAAATTATTTGAATAAATTTTAATTGAACATTATATAAATTTCTAGTGAAACATTTAATGTGACTATCACTGTAATTTTCATTTATTTATTTCAATCCATGTTTCAAATAATGTTTTTAAATACTTCACTAAAACATTTTGTAAATTTCCCATTAAATATATTTCATCACTAAAATTCATCATAATTCATTGGATATAATACATTTAAATTTTAATCACAAATATAATATTTTCAGTACAAAAATATATATCGAAACATGGTAAACCTCAAATAAAAATATTTCATACCTTAATTCGTGTCAATTATATGAAAAAACGAATTTGTTATAGAACTAAGGAATAGGTTGTGCATATCGCTCCAAAACACCAGTACTCTTGTCCAGCACACGTGATGTTGTTAAATCCATGAAGGTTTGTAAAATTAGAATTTTATTTTATTCTATAACCACACTAATTTTAAATACTTTACATTGTGCTAGTATTGGGTTGATCCCACGAAGAGCAGAGAACACAACAGCAACTCTTGACCAAATGGTAGGTAGCCCCAATATCAATTAAAATATTTTATAATTTAATAATGTAAAATTAATTAACTAGGATACATATATAAATATATGCAATATAAAATAAAGAGGAATTAGTTTTCATGGGTGGATTTACTCAAGAAGTTAATTCAAATTCTCTTGGAAATTAATAAAACAAAATAGCTATGCAACCATCCAAATTTGTAGATATGGAAAATATTCAATCCATATCAATATATCCTAGAAAATCAATTCATCATGGCCTTAAAAATAAAATATATAAAGTGAATTAAGATCATATTTCCAAAAGAAGAAGAATAATCAAATTTAATGGTCATAAAATAATTTTCTCAATCATGTTGGGATTCATTCATAATTGAAAGAATATTTTCAATGAATCAATGATGAATAAAAAAAATTCAAACACAATGTAAAAATAATGAATAAATTCATCTAATGAGTCAAAAAGAAATCATAATATTTCTGTACACACCCCTTTAATAGATTCTACCCTCCCTTATGGGTTTATAAAATAATCATCAGGTAATATTCAATGATAAATAATACAAAATCTATAGAGAATATAATAGATATTTAAAAAATTATAATGATAATCAGTGGAAATGAAGGATTGGAATTAATGTATGTATCATTGAATGTTTCAATTATTTACAAAAAAATATAAAATCAAAATAAAACACACTATATTATAAATGATCTATGGGTTGGAATTCTAGTGAAAAACTCCCAATGGTCAAAACCCTATGACATAAAATGGTGTTTGGAGTAGCCTAAAGAACATGTATTTGAAAATATTAATTAGGCTCGGGTTATATTTAATTCATCCATAAATTCATCATTAAGTAGGATCAGGTCAACCCCATTGTTAATTAGTTTCTTTGTGTTATAATTGAAGTCCTTTGATGGAAATGTTATCGAAGTGTATTTAATATGAACATGAATATGATGTTTATGTCGTAAAAGTTCTATGTATTCAATAAAATTCCTGAGATTCATCTTATGTGTTAAAAAATCATTAGTAAAATGATACATATGTTATGAATCACTTATTTGTGGTTTTGGAATGATCCATTTAACAATCTTTTAGGACTTTCTATTTCAATATTGTCACATATTCAATTAACTTCTTCTATATTCCATAGTGGGCCTTTCCATAATATTCTATCAACCAAATTGCATACTAGTGAACATTGCCATTAAATAAATATTCTTGTGATGGTGGGTGGTGTGTTAATGGTGTTGGGATCGCACCATCTTTAATTCATGGACTACATCACACCCTCTATACATTAATCCATTATCATTGTCATAATATCTAACTGCACAAAATTTCCTGAGAAAATGTATATTACTTCTATAATATTGTGAGCCTACTTCCCATTGCCAACTGAAATTTTCACCAATGATATTCAAATAAAATAATTATTTTATTGGTCGTTTTATAAAAAAAGTTGGATTCCATTTTATTAATTCTATTATTATTTTCTTAAAAACTTGATCTTGGAATTTTTCATGTGCACATTATTGATTCATCCTATGGAATACATATCAGAGTTTTTCAATTCGGGGGATGTATTATCTTATTTCTCTTCCTCAGATGACCTCATTAATGAATGTGCTAAATATATTAAATATACGTTCCACCTGGTTTAGATTGAGTGATGTCATTTCTGTTTCTATAAGATATATTTCATATCTAGAAGGGGATGATTTGATCTTTTTTCTGAAAAAACATGTTTTCAAAGTTCTTAATGTGATAGTTGGGGTATTATTCCAAGCGAACTCTATCTGTCCATCAAAGTTGAAAAAAATTATCAGTCACACCCCATTGTAGGACAATTATAGGGAGATACTAATTTTCAAGATCTCATTCAACTACGAATGTGTTCAGACATTACTATCATGACCCTATTAGAGGATGAGTTATGTTGTGTTTCATAGTAGAATTTATCAATCATTTCATATTTCTTATTCACTATAAATAATAATCAATAAATCTAATATGAGTCACGTTGGGGGTCTGTATTTCTCCATTATAGCTATATTTATAATTTTGTTATTATAATTTACGATTACAAAAATAAGACAAAAAATGATAAAACCCTAATGTTAACGTTATTGTGGAACCTGACCATAAAAAAATCCTTAAAAAATAATCAATTGTTAATTTTGACATTTTTAAATGAAATGGGATTCAAAAGATGGGTGATACCCATTTTATCAACCATATTTAATAATATGTTGATATGTTTATCCATTATAAAACATGTGAGTAGATTTAATTGAAAGCTCAAAAGTAAGTTGTGAGGTATAAAAATATTATTTATTGAGAGTTTTATTATAAAATTATCACACAATTATAATAATAATTGAATAAATAATTTTACAAATATTTATTATTTGAAGATTTTTTTTGTCACTATATTAGAAACAATACGATAATATATTATTAAAAATAAATAACTAATTTTTATTTCAAAATAAAATTCATAAATAGTATTCATTTAATACCTCGTACAGCTTATTTTGGTAATAAATTTTAATATAACCTTAATATATATGAAGGAATGAAAATCTTAATTGGTGAAAACCATTGTCTTAACAAATATTCATATTTAGAAATGTGTTTAAATAATTAAATTTAAAATTATTAAAAAATTATTAATTATATTAAATAAGGTATTAATTTGATAAATATCAATTTATATTATTTATAATTTTGTGTTTATATTCATTTTATATCTATTTTATCACCTTCCTTAAAATTCAATTATTTGAGTTGATAGATGATGACAGGGTAACTAATTTTAACAAAAGGTGGAAACATAGGTGAGATGTAGGGGTGGTTAAATGGGTTGGATCGGGTAGAGCAGATCCATCTAAAATATTCATATAAATTTAGGTTCATATCTAATGCATGTTTAAAAAAAATATTCTAGTCTAACTTGTATTGTAAATGGACTGGCCCATGGATGAGACCACATTTGTAGTCATTGTTCAAAAATATATTTTTTAAAATGACACACTTCTTATTAAAGAATATTAAATATTAAAAAAATTGTATTTATCATATAATTTTTAATATATATTAATTTCATGATTAATATATATATATACATGTGGGTGTGAGATAAAAATGAAAATTTATATTTAATTAATATCAAAATTAAAAATAAAAAACTTATTCTGAACTCACAATTTGAATCGTAAATTTTAAGGCCAGTCTTCTTAACACTAAGATTTTTTATTTATATTGTAGGTTTTTTTAAAATGGTTTTCAATTTTTCCTGGCCTGTTCATCTAATAAATGTGGGTTGATTAGCCTTTCCCATTGACACAATGCTCTTTAAGAACCTCTAGCTTAATAAATCATATTATTTAGTTTAATAAATCATTTGTTCATAAAAATGGTTGAAACAATCATTAAAATGTTTCATGTGCAGATAGCTAACTAACAAAGGTATAAATATCAATTTAATATGATGAATAATAACAACTTGTTTTATAAAATCCATTGATTAAAGGTTAATCCTAAATTTTGTTCACTTTATAATATTTGAAAAGAAGAGAATTAATAAAGAATATAAATATAAATATAAATATAAATATATGAATATGTGGAAGAGATAAATGTTAAAACAACATAATCATAAGAATATTAGGAGTTAAGAAATATAGAGAGAAAACAATGGTATCATTATTGTAATTTTTTGATAATATCATACCAAACATATGACATCCTCCTTTTTAATACATAATAAATCATTATAGAGTATAAAAATTAATAATAATAATAATAATTTTGAGGTTTAATTTATTGGAAATTACGCACATAATACATGAAAACATAAACTCCCTTATAAAAAACAAGAATGGTTTCTCCATATATTCATCCAAGGTTATATTTACTACATCATATAACTTGTGTACATGCATTAAAAGGATTTTGTGTGAATAAAACATAGTAATGAAATAAAAAAACAAATATTTATCATGTGATAATGTGGAATAAAAATAGGAAATTATCCTAAAATCATGAGACGTATCATAATAGAATTATCAGAAATAATAACAGTTTAATGTGGATATAACATAAAAATGATACATTAACAATTATATCACCAATTATTATCACCATTTTATCATAAAACATAATTACTAAGGTTATCCAAAAATGTATCATAAAAATGTCTTCTTTTAGGGTAAATATTTATCCAAGAATAGGATAACTCTCTTGGTATACCATTCATATATTAGTATTCATGTGTGAAACATTGATCATATGAAAAACATTTAATAATAAGCGATGGTAAATTGTGAATGACTTTCACTAAACAGTTATTAAATTCATAAATGATTAATAGAATTAACATTATATAATTTTCAACCCTTTGGAAAGTAATTATAGTTTAATATTTGGAATTAATCAATATGTGAATCATTGTTATATCTATTTCATTACCATTAATATATAAATTGGTTTTGTGTTCACAATATAAGGATAATGCATGGAAAAGAAATATAAAATAATGGAATGGTTTCAACAGCATAACTGTTTTACAAAATAGATTTTTCAATTTGATTAATGAAAGTATAGGGAATTATTACATTCATATAACCTTATTTGGAGAGTATTGGAAATATTTAAATACATGAAGGCATTATAAGATGAAAATGCATTTCTATAAAGTATGTACTTAAATATATAAGAAAGAGGAATAGAATTACTTAACATTTTTCATGTATCTTCTCAATTCTTAATGTGAGTAACCTTAAGACCTTGGTGACTACATTTATGGACTATATAGAGATTAATTGTGAAGAATTATGTGTTTTAGGGATATGGAGTTGACAGTAATAGGAATAATTGGTTGTTATTTATAGTGAAATAAGAGAATTTTTTTAATAATTTTTAAATTTTTGTCATGGAATTCTGGGTTGTGGGAAATGAAAAAACCATTGGCTTATCCATGGTTTTTGAAATTTGGGCCATGTTATTTATTATTTTATTCCATACAATATAAATTTATTTTTTAATATTCATTTGGACACATGAAATTAAATTTTCAACAAAACAGAGTATTAAAAATCAAAATTTCTATTCCATACATTAAAAATTTATTTAATGGTTTTAAAATTGATATTAATCGATTAAAATACATAATATTAACCAAATAAAATATTTCTGGCCATTTATTAATTTTAATTTTTTATTTTTTCATAATTAAATATATATGATGTCGTGAAACTTACTAAAAACCCAAAAATGTACTTTTACTTTTCACTAAAAAATAAATTATTTTAAAAAATTCAAAAAAATTCACCCTATTCTATTTTTGAGGTGGTGATTCCAAATATAATGTTAATTTCATTAAAGTATCTATCAAAATATGATAATATTAACTTTTAACTGAAATTACTATTTATTTGAAAAGATTTGTTTCTACAGCATAATCAACTTTATAACACATATAAAAAATTCACAGGACATAAGAAAATCATATTAAAATTTATATTTAAATAAATATTGTTTTTAAGGACTATTCCATGAAAATAAACTTTTTTTAAAATATATTGGTTTATTATAAGAGTGTATATATTTTTTGAAGATTCAATTATGCTTTATCTATGTCAAAAAATCTACTAATCAAATTCATCTTATATTCATGTTTATTTAATTAAATAAACCAATAATGAAAATGAAATTTTAAAAAATGTCTATTAAATTCATAGAATTTAAATTTCATATTTATGATACTAAAATCTACATACATAATCAATTATCACAATGACATAGGCGTTAAAGGAAAGGTGTGTGATAGTGGTAGTTTCATGGGATGACTCAACTAACATTGACCTAGGGGTGATATAAACTATCTTGAACTTATCATCTATTTATTATTCAGCATGGCACACATGTTAAAGATTTCATGGTCTTTTTCAAGGGTGAACCCTAGTGATGCGACCTCTCACCCAAGTTCCAATAAATGGGATTCAAAAATCTGGTCTCTACTTGTTGAGTTCATATTTTCTCATTTATACATCAATTATCATTCTTCATTACCATTTATAAACACTAATTCTAATAGTAAAATTATTACCATCCATCAGAGTGCTCAATGGTTATGTGGACCAATAATCATATTGAAAAATCATCAGGTAAGAGTCAGATCCCAACGGTCAATTTTTACTTTATACCCTATATATTTACCAGAAAATATTAACATTTACTACTTAATTCTTAAATATTTTAGACAATTCCTTCGATAATTTATATTATATTCCCAATATTATTTTTTTCATAATAATTATCATGGAAGGTATAATCATAATCAAAAAAATTATCCTATAGAGTATACCATTGTGTGGATGAAATCATATTATTTCTATATCCTTATACTAGTCTTATCTGTGGTAATTAGTATTATTACATGGAATGTCATATTATTTTTATAATAGTATTTCTATGTACTTCTACTATGTAAAATAATAATATATTAATTATTACAAAGAGGAGTTCTTTTATTCATTAAAATATGAATTATTAGGTATTTACATTCCCTCTGCATAATAAATATTTTCATTGAAATTTGACTACTCCCTCAAAACAAATGGGGTATTTTTTCCTTCATCGCACTTTCATATTCCCAGGTAGTTTTTCCAAACCCTTTGAATTCATCTCTAGACATTCATAATTTGGGTTGTCTTGTTCCTCAACACTTGTTCCCTTCTATCTAGAATTCATATCATTTCCACTTTATAAAACATGCTATGTTCCAATCCCACACCATTAGAATCAAGTATATGTGTTGGGTAAGACAAATTATTTCTTAATAGAGACATGTGAAATATATCATTGAAATTTTAATGATTTTATAGATGGGATAATTTATTGGAAACCACTCTAAAACGCTCTAATATATTAAATTTTCCAATGCGTATTTGAGTTAGTTTCCCTTTCTTTACAAATCTCATGACACCTTTCCACGGTGATATTTTGGGGAAAACATTTTCCCCCAAAATAAATTATATACACTTTATTCAGTTGTCATCATAACATTCATATCAACTCTATTAAACCTTTATATGTTTATCAATCACTTTGATATTTTATGTAGTCTCCTTCATAATGTATGGTCTGAAAATTTTCCCTTCTCCAACTTCATCCCAACATGTTAGAGTCATACAAAATTTTCTATAGTTAAATTTAAAAGGATCTATTTATATTCCTTAGTGGAAACTGCTGTTATGTTAGATTTCAATAACTAGAGGTTGTTGATACCAAATCCATTAAATATTAAGTGAGATATCCAATAAAATGTATTTCAAAGTAATTACAATCTTCTTAGACTACCCTTTAATTTGAGGATGATATGTTTTTATTAAGTTTTTATCTATAGTCATAATATTTTGATGGATCCTATAGAACATAGAATTAAATCATGGATATTGGTTAGAAATAATTGATAATTTTACTCCATGGAGTTTCACTACTTCATGAATATAGAGGTAAGTTATGAACTCTAGGGATAAATCCTCACTTATACAATTGAAATGTGGTGACATTTTTAATCTATTGATGGTTTCCCAAATATTATTTTACCATAAATATATTATGAATGATAGAGACAAAGTCAATATTTTTTTGGTATAACTTCTATACAGGTATGGGTAGTACTTGTAATAACCATTTCGGAATGTTTCACTCTGTCATCACTTGTTGACACACAAAGAGCCTTTCAATGTAACCAGAAATCACACTATTCATATTATAACACAAATAATGATCATCAAGGTCCATATACATTTTAGTGATCCAATGTGTATAGAGAATACATATCTATGAGCTTCATCCCCAATATCCTTATTTACCTCTTGAATAAATTTTATTTATAGTTGTTTTTGATAGATATATGATGGTCTCAGTGGTTGATTTAAAATGGTTTAATTGTGAGAAATCACTCACATCCAGTAAGATATATCTGAATGGTCTCCAATGGCTTCTATTTTTGGAACTAGAAACAACCAACAAATATTATATCCAATATTACCAATGGACCTTTATTTTAAAGGCAATTATTCATTGGGTACCTTGGACAATGACACTTTAAAACTGACATTGGTTGAGAGGATGAAAATTAGGGCCCATTTCACTCTTTTGGGGGGAACTATTTCTTATTTCGGGACTCTCTTAGATATTTAATATATGTTCATGAATCCTTTGTTCATTCACAATAGTGTATATGTTTATCACCTTGGGGTAACAAAAAATTATGAACATTCTTGTGTTTAGAATCATCTATATATATCTATGGTTGTCTATTGATATGGATATCTATATGTATCTAAGGTTCTCCTTCAATAGAACCATTGTATATATCATTAATATATTCTATCAACGTTCATTAGGGATATTCTAATTATATTTCATGTATGGTGCTCAAGAGTTTATTTTCATCCCGGGATATAGAAGATGTTTTGATTTCGGGTTGAACCCCTATAATGGGATTCCTATACATGATCAAGATAGTAATTAGAACCCATATAGTTGTTAAAAATTAAACGGGGCACATCACCTTGTAATTTCATGTTATGAGAACCAAACCATGAATTTTTACATCATGTAGCATGGAATTCCATGTAAAAAGTGACTAGTCAATTTTTTGGCATGGGAATAACACATAGGTGGCATGAGATTCTCAGAAGATATGGGGTCTCTTCGGTGAATATGAACCTATTTGAATTTTTCCAAGAGAATATTAGGATGAATTTTGGTGTTGGGTATGGACCTTAGGGAAGATTCCTACAAATCCCAGTTAGAAGGGAATCAAATATTACTTAGATATATTGTGTCTTGGGGATAATACCATAGAGGAGGCCCATTTGAATATTATTGGGGCTTATATATATAGATTAGGTCAATGTTTTTGTAACTATCAGGTATGAATAAACTTAGGGAACTTTTGGGGGTTTTATTAGGTATTGCACTCTTGAGGAGTCCCTTGTGTGATTTAGGATCTTGTTGACATCATGATTTCCAACGACCTCTATCCCATGTGAGTCACACTTAGTGTGAGAAACAAGAGGTAGAAGTATATCATAAGATCATAGAATCCACTTTTTCCATAGTTGGATGTGGTCTAAATGCCAAAGGGATACAAATTGGTCATTGAGTGTACCTATATCCTCATCTATTTGGTGATTGTGGAGATGAAGAGGAGTAAGAGTGTCGCCTCTCGAACTAATAACTAGGGGAATACTCCATTAGTATTTCCCTTTCCCCAATATTCGTGGTATGAGAGGGGGATCTAGCACTAGCCCCCATGAAATGTAATTGATATTGGTTCCCCTCAATCCCTAGAATGGGGAGGATCATGTAATCATCTCTAATGTCTGAACCCATTCTAACATAAGAATATAGACACATGGACTTTCCAAATATTCACCATTCCATTGAGTCTGCCAATATGTCTCCTCTTTTCATGTATATGTATAATCAAGAGGTAATGATAATTTCCATGATGATTAGATCATACATTTCATGAGGATCAAGGAGAGGATGTCACCTATGTTCATTAGAAATGTTCACAGAGGTTCCTATGTGAGTCAGTATGGTAAAATATGAGGAAGTGATGGGACTTGGAAAGTGGAATACCTATGATACTCCATTCTTCATAGAATGTTCTTATGATTGGTGGGGTTCCATCAACATAGATTTTTTCTACATGGGAGAGGTTACTGTCTATATAGAATTGTGATTTTTGGACATGTGTTCTACCCCCCGTATCATTTTTCTATACAGGGCTTGGTTCCATAGTTGTGGAATTTTCCAATGTGGGGTCAAGTTCTTCCTATGTAGCATGTTGTTATATGGGGAAGGGTTCGACTCATATAGTGTTTTCCACTGTAGGGTGATGGTATATGATGTGGCCACTTTTTATGCACTGTATAATGGTGTCTACAATGGTGTTTCATAGTTCGTGGATGTCCAGAAGAATTTTTGTTTCCTCTTCAATGTTATGCGGTGGTTTTTATCTACTAGGAATTTATGTATCTTCAAATTATCTTGAGAATCTACTCTCTTACCTTTGTATCACCCATTTAATTGGTCCTCACTTTTTTATCCTGGTTCCCCTTGTTGGTATTTTATATAAGAATGGAGGTACTCGATAACAGGACAGTCGGTCATCCATGGGGGCTGTGAGGATTCTTTTTCATAATCCCAAGAAGGATTCCCCATTCAAAAAATAAATTTATTTGGTAAAATAATTCAAAAGGGGTGAAATCACCATCTAGAGCAGAAAAAGACTTTATCTCTTTCATAGGATCTTAGGGTACCATCACATCCCATGAACAATTTCATTCATGAGGAAGGGTTTGTTCGTTGGGGTGGGAATCACCCCCTCGTCTGATGAATGATTTTGTTCATAGGGTAGTGTCATTCATATAGGTGGAAATTTTTGTCCATCCCCATAAATTACATGGTTTCATTTTATGATTTTTGAGGCACTGTCTCTTCCAAAAAACTATTAGGTTCATGGGATTCTTCATGGAGTTGTGGAATGCCAAGTAGATCGATAGTCCGTAACGTGATTTCCACCACAAAGAATCAAGCCTTACTTTTCAGATTTTACCATTTTAACTTTTCATAAACAATTATTTAGTTTTATTTATTTTACCCTTTTCCAAATTTATGGATTATTATCTCTATTCATATGCACTTCTAGAGCGCCAAAAAAATTTCTCCTTTGGAATGGGTTCTGATCAGGATAAAGAGGAGGCTATTCGGACATAGAAAATTGTTATGATTTGAACTGATTTTTAGTACAGAAGTGAAACCATAAGAAGGGTCCATGTTTATAAGTATGGGGGCCATCTTATTTTTCCTTCAATTTATTTCTTGAATAACTGAGCTCTCCATGAACGGTCTTCTTATAAATTATTCTGTGTATGAATTCTCTTTTCTGGTAAGATTTTACATGAAGCATTCTTGTTTTATGGTTGATCATTCCATGAATTGAAGTCTACTCTATGAAAAGTAATTTTTATTCTCCGATATGCTGGTAAGCTACATCATGGATGGAGTGCCCCATGGGATAAAACCTTGCAACTTGATGTCTCATAGGCTGAGATCCTTGCATACTGATTATTTGTTGGCCAGTAGTTCACGTTTCTTTCCTTCACGAACTAATTGCTCATAGGCCTATGTTCGTAGAATTAATGGTTATTAGATAATCACTTCATAGATTAATGGTTCCTAGTGCCTTAATGATTTACATTTTTTATAGAGGCTAATCTTTTATAATCTCGGAATTTAATTCATGAAAATTTTAGATCCTTTATAGGTTATTCCTACTTGTGGTGGTGATATTTCGACTTGCAATGGAAGGAGAATATTCATTATTGATTCTGATAAACAAATGAAAAAATATTTTTTTATCCATTTCATGAATCCCTAGAAGGACTCCTGATAGCAGGCCAAATGGAATATCCACTCTCCAATAGAATACCTCTTTACGAATTTGGGATTCCTTCCATGGATTCAATTTTGGTTGTGTGACGAATCAACCCATGCCCAGGATAATAAACAATAACAATGTGTCCCATGCCAACATATCAAGGAGGGGGGCATGAATCTGAGGAACTCACTCTAACAGATTTATTTTAAACTAAAATCCTCTATCTCTAGAAGATCTAGTGTGGGAAACAAATGAAAATATCCATTACTACCACAGTATAGCATGAAAGGCCATTGCTAGAGAGCATCTAGGGTGGTCATCAAACTAGGACCTCCTCCTTGGAGGCTCATTCATCATGGACTAGGGGTGAACTTTATACTTCCACAAAATATGAGAGGGATATAAAACTAAGATAAAGTATGTGGGTATGTACGAAACAGTTTGGGTATCACATAATTAACCTCACCCAAATCAAAATCATACCCCGCAGCTACTTAGCAGATAAAACCCAGACACCAACACCTTCCACTTAGTTCCTGCGTAAGTCGGTTTCAGTATTTAGGATGTTTAGTGTATTTCAAGGTAACCCATTATGGGTGACATGTATGACAAGTCCCCCCCCCCCCTTCATCTTAGAAGGATGTATAGATAACCCATTTTCCTGCTATGAAACTTATTTATGAGGTGAATGAACTACTGTAGTGTGGCCCTCACTCAAAGTAGGATATACCATTTTCTGATTGGATCAATGAATTAGATACATTTAGTTGTCAGGATCCTTGTACAAGGAGTATAAATACCTAGCCAACTATTTCTACCTAAATGTGTATTAGTCCCTACTGGCCCACACATGAGGATGGTATTTTTGATGAGTTGGGCTGGAATATCATCCCTAATTTCCCACAGCTGTTCTGACTGACATCCTTTTTTTCATGTTTCAAAGTGGATGGTATCTTCTGATGCATGATTATAGTACTAGATTTAGATAAAACAAATAGATAATAGTATACCAATTATCCATATGTATGTGTATTGACCTCACTATTCCTTTTTTCATGAATATTTGTTTTCTTTTGATAGATTTGGGATGAGGGACCACCATACTGACTAATAGGTCCCTTCCAAATTTTTTGGGTCTAGTCAGTATCCCATATGAGAGGATATATATTTATAAACACACAAAAATACATGGAATATTTAGTCAAACTATATCTTCAAATCATATTTGGGGTAATTACATTAGACAAGAGTGAGGAAAAAAAGATGGATCATCTCAACTATAATGATAATTTTACCCATTTTCATTACCACCCCATTTCATTATTGTAGTGAATGATGGATTTGGGGACCAGACTATGCAAGGATATATTATCTCTTTGATATAAGGAATCATGGTTTAGAGGACTAATGGGGAGATTATATGTGAAGGTTACACAACCAGTATATTTTCTCATCAATAAAATTATTTTTAGATGAGTTTTACTCCATCCATCAATAGTGTACTCTTGAAGAGACACATAATGGTGCTTCACAATCCCTATTTAGATTTTCTCAAGAGTTCAGCTAATGTCATATTGTTCTTCCGCCATCCATTTGTTTTAATAATATAATTAATAAATCTTATGGTGATTTTTGCAACTGGTAATACCCCAAATAGAAACAAACAAGACAATTCCCTCTAATCCAAGGCTAAAATGGGTTCAAGTTTAGAGGTTGAAATAAGTAAAAATTAGGATATTCCAAGATTGTGATGTGGGCATGAATGTACCTAGTTTATATTCCCCCATGGAAAATGTTGATGGCTTGGGGTTAAAATTTGCATGATGTTCATGTTGCCTCTCAAGGTAATGTATCCATCCCACATTATGCTAATATTTAATATGTATGAAGACACTTGGATTATTTTAGGAGTTCCCATTCAGCACATTCTATTTGTTTTTTTATACATAAGAAGGGGAATCCATTGACTAGGTCTAGGTATGTGTCAATTCTATCTACCATCACTTATGTTGATGACCCTGAGAGGGTGGACACCTATATTCAAGATCCTGATGACTGAGTCCATTTCTGGTGGAACCGTCATATATATTCTCATAGTGTTCCTCCAATGGTGTGTTTTGAGGTTAATGAGGATGATGAGGATGTTATTCATTACTTCTAGGGCATTGATGAAGCTAACTCCATACCAAAATTGGAGGTGGAAAAATTTTTCATTCCTATCTAGGGTCTCACAAGTGCCCATCCAAAAGTGTTCTAGGGTGGATAAGGCACCGATAAAGAAATTGTGGATACTGGAACTTGCCAACTCCCTAGGGTGGACCTCACAACATAATCCATTAAAATTACTATAGCCTTCCCAAAGTCCTAGAAATCATTGTATACCTTGATAGAATTCACATGTGTCAAATCTGATTGGGAGATTCATCATGTAGATCCCATTGACCATACATGCCTTGGGTTTATCACTACTCTTTCATGGATATCTATTCAAGGAGATATTTTTGAGGTGGCTATATATCTATAAAATATAGACACCTTCATCCATTCAAATAAGGGTCACCATACTAGTATAAAAGGGTATAGGACACGCCAATAATCATGATAGAGTAAGTTGATGTTGACGAAGAGGTAATCTGGTTATTTTCACCAACTCTTAATTTTCCTATTATCATTACCTTGAACCCTCACTCCTTATACTTATTTAATATTTTGGTTGATTCTGGAACATGTTTTCTTCCCATAGTATACTCCAAGGGGAACCAAAGCTGGGGAGAACATCCCTTCAGATGTGGGAGTCGTTGTAGAAGGATACCCTAGGTTAATGGAGAATATGGAAGGGGTTCATATGTATCTTTCCAAATCATGTACTCCCCCATACGACCTATTATTACGTTAAATATATCATCCTAGTGTAACACCTGGAAGAATAGATATTCATGGTAGCGAGTGATACGTCTATAATAAAGGAAAAAATGTGACAATTGTATCTATTTAATCAGTTCTCATGTTATGTTCTTCTATGTGATAATCAATCACCTTGCATAATAATTTTTTCACATTCAGTGATTCAGTGGGAAATAAAATTCAAGTTGAATGAATCATCTTCTTCCTCAGACAAAAATGTGATCCTAAAGGAGGTTGTTCCAAAACCAGGTGGCGAACCCAAAACAGTTGAGGCCATTAGTGGGCTCCTGTGCCCTAAGGAGGCATCTATTCATAATAAAATGATCCATTTCCCAATATTTGGATTTATTTTAGTTACATATGATTTGGTGGACAATATTTTATTTATATCTACAGAGAGAAATGTGATGAATCTAGAAGAGGTTGTTAAACTGGATAGGGAATCCTAAACAACTAAGGATACCAAGGAGGTCTAAATCCCTATGGTTCAAACCTTCTTGGTTAAATTAATTATTCCCTTGTATAATGGTTATCTTTATGGTTCAATATTCATATTTATACAATCAATCCTACCCCTATGGTGCGCAAAAACACAAAAGAGGTCCTCATTCAGGCTTGAAAAGAGTCGAAATCAACTGTTTCCCCTAGTTATGTAATGATTATTCATACTATTATAGTTTCCCTGAGTGATTATTTTTGATACCACTGTCCTAGTTGAGAATGATCATGAACCATATGTGTCTCTGGAAGAACATGAAGTCAACCTGAATATAGAGGATTTAGCAACTATTTTTCCCAATAATGATGAAATTATGGTGTTCAGGGATTTCAATGTCCCGGTATGTTGATGTTACTTTTTAAAACATCCAACCATTCCTTTACCCTTAAAGGATTAATATTTAACTATTTCAATATTTTTATTTCACAATTACAACCCCAATCCTATATGGTTGAAGTCGATGCCCCAATATCTCAACACGTTGACGTCGCAATAGAGCGGCTGATGCAGAATCTATCCATACCATGGTTTCTCATCTAAGACCATATCTATTGGATCTTTTCAGGAATATGATCCTCCATATAATAGATATTATGAGGTATACCATGAGGGTATCATTTACCTTCATGTTTCCAATCACAAAATTTGGCTAGATACATTAAAACTAGTTTATTATATCCCCTTAGAAAACATGCCTGTGAAACATCCCAAATTGCATTACCTATTTGTTTACAGGGTATTTGGGGTTTGACTATCATGCCATTGATAAAATAGTAAAAAATGTGATTTTGGTAAATAAATTTCTTGCACACTCCATTTTTTCAATTCAAACACAGTGTATATGGACCATCTTTTTCCATCCAAACATAGTATTCTTAATGAATCTAGTGAGCATTCCTGGATGGCCACAAGGTAATAGGGTGAGGTTTCAGATCAAAAGACTTCAGTGGAACAACGTTATCAATAGGTGGATCAGTATAGTCAATAACTATAGTGGATCAATCATGGTATGGATCAAACTGAGAAAGATTTGGTAATAGGAAAGAAGTTGATGGAGGAAGATGAAAAGGAAGAATCAGATGTGGTTGAGCAAGAGATGAATCATATTTGTCTAGTGCTATTATTGAGACTAGATCATTATATGAGCTCATCTGAGACATTGAAAATATTAAATAGGTACAACTTTAACATTATGAATCCACTGTGTATGATCAATAAACATAATATTGTATTCATATAAAGAGACTTCGAAATGTGGGTGGTCCTCTGTTCTCATTGAATAAAATGATACTTGTCTTCCTTCTAATGAATATCCTGTCTTTTATCCTTAAATTCCCAATTATCCAAATGGGCCCCATTATTAATGATAATATTAACTCTATATAAATTAAAACCACAACCAAGTATGATCAAATTGGAATGATCATGTAATGATCTAATTTTTTTCTTGAGCCAAGGGACTTAATAAGCATAGTCACCGCTATTACCAAGGTTACATGATAAACCAAAAAAACTATGAATTTTCTTGTTAGTATGCTAATTTTTACAAATTCAACCATAAAGTGGTTTTAGTGGGAATAAATTGACTTTAACTCAGGCCTCCCTTGGTGTCTTTTCATCCTAACATGTTTTGTAGAATTTTAGTTTTCTTCTAATTAACCATTTTTCATTCTTAAACCATGAACAAATATTGTTTTTGAAATATACAACTTAACTTTAATACATGGTTAACATGGAATTTTTTTTATCTTGGTAAGTACTATATCTATTTTTGGTGTATTTTAAAGATGTTACAATCATTCTAATGTAACTGCTATTTTAGGTTGAAATGCTTTCACCATGAATTATGGGAAGGTTAAAATATTATAAGTCCGACTAATGTGACTAATATTTTTGGTCTAATATCATTGAATACAAATTTTGTTCTATTTAAATTCTTTAAATCCAGACTAATGTGACTGGTGTTTTTTTATCAACATTCACCCTGAATTATGGCGTGAGGACCCCAATAAGGTTTACTGGCCGAGAAAGTCCCAATATTCTTCAGACGCCAATGATAAATTTTTGGATCCTGTTTTTGTTATTTTTGAATACGAGGTCAGTTATGATAATATTAGGTTAGGAGTAATCATAGAGAACATTTATAGAATTTTTTTTTATTATGTTCAGAGATAGGAAAATCCTTTCATGGGAATAAATTTTATTTTTGTTGATAGGCCTTTTTTATGGCTGGCGTATACATTGCAAATAGAGGTATATTGTCTATAGTAAAAAAATGTGTCCCCAAGACAATTACAATTCATTTATGATGTCCAGGTATTTTATTTGAATTCCTATTCCTCAGTAACGTTAGTGGTGTCTTATTAATGGGAATTTTTTTGAATAATAATTAGGGAATATATGTTGCAATCATTAAAGAATAATGAACCCCTCCTATGTGAATTTGGTTCGAGTGAAAAAGGGATATAGAGTGATGATGTTTAAATTCACGAATCTAGGACATGGGAAATGTTGTTTAATGTATTATGGTGATGAAATTTGAGGGTTAAAATTTACAGTCTTTCAGCTTTGAATGAGGCATAAATTATTTTCTAGTTTCATGGTAATCAATTCAAAAATATTACAACATCAACAGGCATTTAATGGGAAATGTTATAATCTATAATCTAGGGGTTTCCAAATATGAGGAGTGATGTGGGATGAAATATTTCATTTTTTCATACTGAGATAGGAATATCATCTCTTGGGGATGAATTTTCCTTTTCTTGATTTCCCTTTTTGATGAAACCTTATTCAAATCCAACTGGGGAATATTGTGCAATATCAAACAATGGTGTCACCCAAACACTAAACTTCCATTTCTAATGGCCAAGGTAGTTTATAAATATTTGGACTTCCCTATACATAGTGCATAGTTTGTGAAATGATAGTTTACGAACATGAAATAAATATTTTATGTCCAAATTTCCCATGATTGGGCAGAAATGATTCTATAATGAATTTCAATCCCATACATAGGAAAAAAATTTCTATTATAGCTAGGAATGAGATATAAGGTTAGGGATTCACTACATATCTCATCAAAATAAGCATCAATCTATACATAGTTCTTGGAAGGTTTCCACACAAATCCATCAAACTCTTATGTGTGAAAGAGAAATTTTCCATTAGATACAAGCTAACGAGTTGTGTAAGACATGTGCTGGAAAACCTAATTCATATCTACCTCATTTATAGAAGAGGGGGGGTTTTTTTGGTAAGACAAGGATGTATGATCTGGGTGTTTCTATGTTTCTCTTCAAAGTGAGAATCAGGCCATGCATATTTCTTGTAGGTTTCCTCATGCTGGTCCAGCATGTGTACAAAGAATGAAAATTTCTATATTTTGTTGTTTTTAAATATAGGATTGGATATTTTTGGAATCACTATATACACTTCGTTGGCAAGAATCCATCCACATATAGTACCCAACATCATATAGTTTAGTGTCATGCATCTAGGACATCAGTCGTTCAATTTAACAAATTTTGTGGAGGATGACATGGGGTCTTGTAGTTTAACTCATATTTCTAGGACCATATGTTATGTAAATGATGTGTAATAAAAGTCTCATCATGTTTTTGTGTTCCAACATGACTCGTACGTGAGTGGGTAATGATACATAAACCATGATTCAAGGGTTTGTTAGATCATGAGTAATGAGAGTAGGAAAATTCCATTGGTGATTATAGTGATAAAAGAGGACCCTCCATGGAAATAATTTTTATTTTGTTGAACTTCATATTTTTGTGGGTAAATTATCTACATACAAGTGAATCATTTTTTTCATAGTCAAATAATTGTGTCCCCATTACAATAACTCCCAATTTCAGATACACATGGTGGTTTCTGAAGATATAAAATTGCTCAGGGTTGAGAGTATGATGAATTGAATTACTCTAACAAGGTTCAAAAGGAACATTCAGGCAATGATTGGACATGTATTGTGAAATTATACACATAGATATGACTCATATGTAGGGGGACATATACATTTTATTTATAAATCCTTGAATGAGGATCCCAAACATGAGATATCTTACATAAATTTTTGTTTGTATACAAGATGTGGGGAAATTTTTTTCCCGATTAATGGGACTAAAAAATGTAGTCCCTGAATCACTATATATCTTGTCAAAATGAGAATCATGCCACACATTGTTTTGGAGGTCTCATATTGTTTAACATCATGTGGTAAGTACATTCAATGTTCATTCTAGGGTCGTGCTACCATGACCATGGAAACCGTAATGTGGATTGATACGTCGTGATCATGTGGGGAATACCCTGCTAAAACACTTAAGCCTATGTGAGAAATGCTCAGTATAAAAAACAATGTTTGTAAACGGTTTATTACACCAAAAATAGGAGATAAAAAGAAGGATATGGGTACTTTTTATTTGTGGTTTTTGGACAACAAATAGAGGTCCCGACATCACTATGTATGTCATTATATTGAGAATCAAGACATACATAGTTCTAGAATTGGATCATTGTGTAGGTATGACCTATACACCATAAGGGGAAATTTTCCCATTTGATGGTTTTGATTGTTGTAGCTAGACCCATGATTGGGTATTTGGGTGTTACAACATATCAGACGATGGTGGGAATCATGCCACATATAGTTCTTGAGGAAGCATGAAGTTTAACTTCTTGCGGCATGGACACAGGTCACCTGACATGAAAGTAATATAGGATTGTTGGTAGACCCATGTGTATAGACCAGATAATTAGTACAAATCCTATTATTATATGTATTAATCCACAAATAGTTTTTGAACAAACATTCCTTATATAGTTCTGACCTGTTGGAATGGTCGGATGATTTTAGTTATTTGGGGTCTGTGGACCTGGATATAAGATCTAAGAATCACTATAAATATCATTTAAATTAGAATCAATCCAAACATAGTTTTTGAAAATGTAATGGTAGATGATCGATGTTAGGGTTAATGACTACTCTTGTGAGGAAAATATAGTGTTGTTCAGTTTAACATCATGTATTGATGAAATTAATTTCATGTAGATTTTTTTCTTTTTACATAGATGATGTACCATGTAGTTTAGTGACATGTGGTAAGGTTTATTTGTTGTTGTTGTTAGAAGGATTATTTTTTATACCAACAATAAACACAACCCTAATTTTAAAAGAGTCCTTGAGAGTAAAGGTTGTTTGCAATATCATCTTATAAATAGAGGAAATTTTTTATCTAGGCCTAAGAGAAGTGGAATAGGTGTCCCTAGGAAACCTATGATGATAGGAATAAATTCGTATATACATATTAATGAACCATATATTTTAATTCCTTGTGATCAAGATGATTTAACATGTAGTTTAACATCATGGGGTCAGTATGAAATATATGGTTAAAAAATATTCCAAATGAAATTGTCATTATTTTATATGAAGTAATTCTATAGAATCCTTGCGTTGGAGGGAGCTGAGGTATGTTGTCTATCCACTGGTAAAATAGAATATAATTTATTATAGTAGAGCTTTCATATAGCATAAGGCCCCTCCCACATTGGTTCCATATTCAAATGTTGATTTCTGAGTGTCATCGGAGTCCTGAGGACCATAAATATTTGTCCACCATGGAAAGATCATAGGTGAACCTTTTTGGAAAAGGATTATGTGATCCAGTTTTGGTGGAATTCCTAATTATGAAAGGTATAAAATCTCTTCTTTTCCAATTTCTCCAATTCACCCCATCTACTTCTTGGATTTCATATCTATGGATAATTGATTGCTGATGGAATTGTGGAAATAGGTAATTTGAACTTCAATAGGTAGGACCACCTACGTCCTGTATACTAATGAGTATAGGGTCTACAATATGTGTGAGTCATGTAACATTAATCCCACAAAGCTTGTAGGATCCTATCTAGCCATGAATTTTTATACACACCAACCACCTTCTGTATTGCATTTTATATAGTCTTCTTAAATCCCTATATCTATCTGTCACCCACAACATGGTAGTAGGATGGATGATTGGACTTGGTTTCATACTTCTTATATAGCTTCTCCAATTCAACAGAATTGAAATGGGTGCCATTGTCCTTTAGTATAGTATGAGCGACATAAAATTTTGGGAGTATGTTTGATTTTCATGAAGCTGAAAATATTCCTTACCCTAACCTCTTTGAGGGGTATATCCTTTTCCCACTAATAGAATAATTTGGTTTCAGTAAGAATTTTCATAAACTTCTAAGCTATAGAGGCATTATAGGGTCCCACACAATCCACTCCCCATATAGAAAATATCCATGATTACTTGCATATGTGTAGAAACAATGGGGGTTGGTTAATGTGGTTGGTTTAGACCAGAGGGTCATATCACTTTTGGTTAACTTTTTGAAAACATGTGTTATAGTGAGTTAGTAGTACCCAGGAAATCAGATTTGATGGGAAATATTGAATCCTACATGGTGGGTACTACGTTTTTTCATATCCACCGCCTTCATAATATGAATATAATCTTGTCCCTCAATTCATATGAGAAGTACCTCATCAAGTATCTTATTTTAGAGGGTTGTTTGATGATTTTTTCCTTCATATAGAACAATCTTAATTGCTCGTCTTCATATTTTATCTCTGACAGTGATATCAAATGAAAGATCTACCATTATAATGTAGTCCATAATTTGTGTCATCCTACTAGTGGTATGACTGTATGGTTCAGGAATTACATTAATCTCACTGATCTCTTCTATGTCAGTTTGACTGAATGTTGATACCCTATGTAGGTACAAAAAATAATGATAATGGTTTCATCCAATTCCAAATCATCTAGATCTATGGATGCATTTTCCATGGAATCATCTTGGACATTTTAGGACCCCGATACAAGATTCAATTTCATATCTAAAGGGGATTATTCCATTACTCCCCATATATGGTTTAATATATAAATTAGATCTTTATTTTTGATGGCATAGTCTCTATTGACCTACATGATAACTAGTTATAAATCATCTACTTTCTACAAGTCATTCACTTACACCAGAAGTGTTATCTCTATCCCAATAGTGATATCCTTGTATTCTTATTCATTTTTCATGCACCCCTCTAATTGAAGGAAGGTGTAAAGTAGAAATTTCCTTTTTTGGAGAAATTGATATGCCTCCCAATCCTACCTTTTTAATCTTGGGCTCTTCCATCCTCCTCCCATTCTAACTTTTGAATGAATTATCGAAATTAAACAACTATATCAGGGCCCCTCTTGAATATAGAAGGTCAAATTATTGAGTAATTTAGTATAGAATGAAGTCATTTATTCTGATGGGTGCTCTGCTAGTAAATCTACAAATGAATGGACTTTTATGATTATATAACACATTAATAGAACATTGAACTATGTTAGGATGAAATCCAACCATGAAATAAGTTCATACAACATCATAAGGATGATAATGTACATGATTTTGTTGTTATGAGAGTCCAAATAGACCTCGTGATGTTTTAGGTAGTGACTCAATTTCTCAACTGAAAATATTAGTCCAATCAAACCCCATTCGATTCATCTAAGGCCTTCCTTGCATGATATAGAAGTTTGTGTTCCCTCAAAAGACCATAAATTCTAAATTACCTATGAGAAATCCAAAGTGATCATTGAGATTTATTTTTTCAAATGTAGGTTTATCTCTTTTTTATAGCCCTATAATGTTGTGGTGGAAGGACGAATAGTATCCTCATTATAGAAAAGCTGAGAAAACCTCTATAATTGAATGATATTAACTCCCAAGACTTTGTGAATGAAAGATTTTTAGACATAGACACCATTAATCTGACCTGACATGTATAGTGGCCAAATGTGTCCTTTAATAATTGCATCTTTATCTTGATTTGTGGTGGAGTTAAACACATGACATTCCACATGATTGTTCTGGATTATATAGTCCTAAAAAGTGGCGACTTATGATTAAAACATTTAGGGGCTTATAAAATCTTCTATGAGTGCTTACCTGAGGTATTTTGATAATCTATTTAAATATTGGATCTATAGATTGGCTGATACAAGAGATAACTATTTCATGATCTCATATTTATAGTGTAAAGTCATGTTCTTCCCCGTGTGGTAATGCTATTTCATAAGCGCTTTTGGGGACTGAGTATTTTATGTAAAGGGATGGTCTTGGATTTAGGAGTTGGAGGTTTTCTCATCCTTGGTGGGTTAGGCTACTTAGGTTTACCTACATGATAATGGTGTATGACTCTTATTCCTCTTATGATTGGTATTCCATTCCAATTGAGTTATAGTGGATTCTAGCTGATACAAGGTGTTTTAATATTCATGTTTTACCCGTTGAAGGGATCTTCCATGAGTTTCTATGACATAGACAGTCTAAGTAGGTGTGTGGAAAAAATTACAGTTCATGTCACGGTTGCGCCTTCCCTGGTATCCTCAACTCATGAGTCATCTTCCATCAATTCCTGACTGGAAATTTGGAACATGATTTCATAGGAAAACTCAACATTAAAAAAGTAACCATTATGTTAATTGTATTAATAGAACAAAATATTAACTCCTAATCAGATGATGAATTATCATTGCTAACCATTTTTGGTGGTGTTTTTTGGAATGGTGGTGTTTTTTTATTCAAATTGGAGGTAATGAATTAATATAGAGTCAAATATAAATATGTTCTTGATATAAGTTTATCCTCATGTGATCCCTTTTCACATTTCATTTTAGGACACTTTTTTAATGGTTGGCTCTTGGAGGTTTCTAGAGCCAATAATGCTGGTTGTGTTGCAGCAGACGCAGATAGGAGAACAGTTGGTTGTTTCAACTATACTTAGAGAATTCAATGATATCAATTTACTATATTTTGATTCATACAAGAAAATTTTCCTTCTACTCAAAACCTCTTTCCACTCACCTCATTTCTCAGGGGATATAGAGGAAATATATGACACTTATGCTGGAGGCCTTCCCAATTTTACTTTCCTAAAATCCTCTATTTTCTATAGGATATCATCAAATATGGTGAATTCTTGATTGGTGTGTCCCAATACCCAATGAAAGGATAAATTGTCCCTCTGGTCATTGCTACCTACCTCATCATCCCTTTTAGGTTCTAGCAGGCGGAGTAAGTCATTTTTCATAGTGGCGATAAGGTATCAATTAACTTGATCAACATTAAATGAGTAATCTTTACATCATCAGTAATATAATTTATGTTTCATTGTCCCTATCTACTTTTCCTCTAGAGGAATGGGTTTTTTTGGATTCCCTGGGGTGTTTCACGAAATGGCGTATCATTTAGAACGGGAGTATCTGTCGAGGCGGGCTTACATGTGATGGATGCCACCTCTACCTTTCCTACTCTTTTCCCAAGGATTGGTTGAATTATCTGGAACTTGAGATTAGTCAATTGGATGGATTCATACATTGTTTTCAAAATGTAAGAGAATTCCTAAAACCATCTTTTATACTTCACTAGGTTGAGAGGCATTGAAAACTCATCGTAAAGGTTATCAATGAAAAGAAAAACATGCCTACTTGGGGAAGTGGTAATTTCAAGGGGTAGGTCATCTATTTCAATATGAAAATCAAATATTATACTCTCTCAATTTCACATTATTTTCAATTCAAGAGGTCACATATTGTTTTCTTCTACAATATTGAGCAGAACTGAAATAGTAACTTCCATAAGAGATCCTCCCATCTCGTTATTGACCAAGCTAGAAATCTAGTGTACCATATGAAGGCTGGAACTAAATTGTTCATGAAAGGTATCTTAGATTAAATTATTCTTACTTCTTGGGATTTTATAACATGGGATCACAATGGGATGTATCTTGCATCATATTTTTTTGGGTCTCCTGATCTATTTAATATCACAAATTGTTGGTTAGATTAGGACACTCAAGTGGTGGGTGACTTGAGTTTCCATCAAAAAATTTGTTAATAACCATATTTAAAAATTCAAAAAAATTAAAATCTAAAAAATCTAGATAACCAAAGTAGACAATTTATATGTGTTTTTAATGTTTAATTAAATTTTCAAAAGATTTATTAATTCTCAGTTACTCTAAGTTGTATGATTGTTATAAATTTTAATGAAATTTACTAACACAAAAGACGTTAAAAACTAACTATGACAAACTATCGATGTAATATTTAGTTATGTAAAATATGTCTGAAAATATAGAAAAATAATTTTGATAACCAAAGAGGATAAAAAAAGTGTTTTAGTCTCATGAAATGTCTTAATCCTCTCCACTTAGTGACCACCTTCCACCAAGCAGCTTATTTCAATAAAATTGATCCACACACTGGATCAGGGTTCACAATAGCACACAAGGATGTCCAGGCTAACCTAACCTCTACCATAGTTATTCATGGGAAAAAAGTACAATCAAGTAACATAATGAGTACTTTCATATTTATACGTTAGTGAAAATGGTTTATAAAGTTGAGTGAGTGAAGATATCATGTATCCTCTATCTTAGCTTAGGATACAATATGTGTTTGTGATACAGACACACATACTAGATGAAAGATTGTTAATAATGTACAAAAGTGAACATAAATAATAAGAAAGGGATTATGATTCTTTGTGTGATGTGATTGAATCTTCTGTACTTCTTAGGTGTATTATATGTGAAGCTCGAGTCCACTTGTGGAAATAGACACCAATATAGAGTGTCATGGAAGCTCTATGTTCTTGTTTATAGTGAGGATAGATTCTCCTTGAAGGTTCTCTTCACTAGGGATTGTTAATGCATGAATGTTGAGACATTGGTTCTCCGAAAATTCTTCTTGTTCAATGTTATCAAGAATGAGTGTTCTTTGTCTATGTATCATTCTTTAATTCATAGGTTATGTTTATATTGTGTTCTTCTACTTGTTTCTGAAGAGATTTCTTTTTATACTATAGAGGTAAAAATATGAATGTTTCAGACATGTGTTTAAACTCAGACCTCTGACAACCAATTTAATGATGTCTTAAAAAATACATACATGTAAATTAGTATCATTAAATAATCCAATATGGTCATTAAGTAAAATTTAAAATTTTGAGAGTAAAGACATTTTCTAAGTAGTGAATGGTAGGTTATTCTGTAGGTAGGTCTATATGTCAATGACTCCTTCTATCAGTGAATCCTACTATCAGTGACTAAATGAGTTAGTATATCAGTGCAACAGTGCTACATACTCTCAGTTACTTGTTCTATCAGTGACTCGGACTACTAGTGACTTAGTGTTGTATATGTTAGTGAGTCATTCGTTTTTTCGGTGACCCATTTTTCCTTTCGGTGAGTCATTATATCAGTAAATCATTTGTTATTTTGGTGAGTCATTATATTGGTGACTCATTTGTTCTATCAGTGATTTATTCTATTAGTGAATCATTAGTTTTGTCAATTAGTCATTCTGTTGGTGACTCATTTTTTTTGTCGGTGATTTGTACTTTTGGTGACTCATATGTTCTATTAATGAGTCATATTCTATGACTTAAAATATTGGGTTATCATACATGGTCATTTCTATCTTTATTTAATATAGTATAAACATCCATAGAATGTGTTAACCATATGATTTAACATAAGTAATCATAATTGAACATAATTGAATTTAATAAGTAAGACATTACTAAACATGATTTTACATGATTTGAGATCATTAAGACTTGAGGGGGACAACAATCTCCCCCATTTTGATAATCACAAGTCATGGATTTATAATTTAAAATTAGTTGATTAAGAATGATCAATGTAGTTATTCTACTTTCTATCTCCCATAAAAAATTAGTGCATAATTAAGCATAGTGAAATTTTATTGTGGAAATAATGCAACAATGTCTCTATAGTTAAACTAATTCATAATGCGTCATCTTTTCTCCCCCTTTTGGTGTTATCAAAAAATGTAAATTCATTAATTAATAATGTTCAAAAAATAATATATATTATAATATCATGAAATGATACTAGATTTCATTAGAAATGAAAATTACATTGGATATGAAATTCCAATATTACAAAAATGTATCCCTATAAAAAAAATTGATCCAAACTACATATTATTCTTCAAAGAGGAATCCATTATGGCCATTACCTTATAATAAGTAGAAATGGTAGGTGTAGATGTATAATTAGTCATCCGAGGTTCAAAATAAATCCTACAAGAGTGATAAGAAACTTTAGTAAGGACTAAATGGGCCAAGCTGTGAGTAGTGAAGGATAGAGGGACAGTAAGTTTCCTAAAAATGATAGGATAAATCCAAAAGAAAGCATAAGAAGGAGAGAGTGTAAACAAATGCATACTAGTATATGTAGAGCTAGATGGTTCCATTGGTGGTTTGATAATATTGGAAGGAGGGGAAACAATTGAAGTACACTGGACATGTATATATGGCTTCATAAGATTGATGAAAACCATAATTATCCTACCACCATACAGAATAGATTTTTTGAAAAAAAATAGTTTCAATGAACTTTGAAATTGTAATATTAAAATACTTAAGATAATTTACCTATTATCTAAAGGCATAGATCATTGGAGGAATTATTAGATTCTCTTGTAAAAGATTAAAGTGTAATCCTAGATGATGCTTTGTGAATATCCTCTAAAAATAAAAAACCATTTTCTTGGTGATTTATTCTTGAGTAGTTTCTTCCTTTTTTCAATAAAATACAACCATTTATTAAATATGATCACTATTCTACCTGATTGTTTATAGACTTTGATGACTAGTTCCACTCACCATAGTTCTTACCTTTTACCTAATGTTAATCCCAACCATCTCTATGTCTTGTGGGTGAGATACATGAGCTACTGAGATAGATTCCCCTTGAACAGTTTCCCACACATCATTTCTTATTTGGATCTGGATTTAACAATCTGAATGGACTATTTCCAACTAAAGTTCATCCATTACTACATTTCAAATCATCTCACTATCTGATGACAGAACAATAGTAACAGAGTGAGGTAGAGCCATGTAAGTCGGGGTGGTATTTACTACATCCTAGAATACCAACATCAGAAGGGATATTTAATGAGTAGGAGTTTCATCATAAATAATGGATTCATGAGAGATATCATGGAAGTGTAGATATTGGTATATAGTGGCATTTCATTCACTAAGAAGATGTCTACCAATAGGTGGAATCTTGATCATTTCATCATAATCCTTCTGACTAACTGTCTTAACTGCTTCCAAACCTGATACCAATTGAGGTTTGGTCTGGGAAACAACTCTTTAAAAAATAAACTCTACTTCATTATCAATATTGTACAAAATTGGTTCCATGGATGGTAGATATAATGGTGGGCTAGCAGGTCCAAAATACATCCCCTTAAGACTTTCACAAATATCAGGGTCACTACTCTCATCTTTAGGACACTCATATTCACTACTAGATTATGCATCCTACTCATCGGAATAAACATCCTCATCATCTAGTCCTATACTAGGAACAATAAAATCTTTCAGTTTAGTTGGATTATCAATAGTATTGAAATTTTCACACACCTTCACATTATCTTTAACCCACTCAATTTTCTAGGGATTACAATTTATCCTCATTATTTTTCAAGATTCCTTATTTAAAAAAACTCCATTATTGGAATAAATGGTTTATTTATTATCACCTAAACATACTCTTTCCTTTAGTAAAGAAGATATCATTCTTAGATAGAATAGTGAATATGTCTTACAATATGGATTTATCAACTCACTAATATATACTATTACATATCTGCACAGATTCATTTTATATCATTTCATTAGAAAGTAAAATATATATAAATATTTATATTTTATTAAGGAAATGTAATAATTCGTTGGACATAACTAGTGTCGGAGATAAATAAATTAAATTCTACTTTCCCCACCCATCTATGAATCTATAGACCTTCAATTATCCCCATTACTAGTCACCATCTTCAAAGATGTCTTATAGAAAAAAACTCATTGTTTGGTGGACTACTTCCCTAATAGTCCCCAAATACTCGTTCATGTGGTACATTGTGGAATTCTACCCCATTCCTTGATTAAAAATATAATATCCTTCCTCTCATTACATATTTGATCCAATAAACCTCACTACCTTCCTGGATAAACTCAGCATGAAGATAAAACTCCTACAGAATCATAGGGTAATATAACCTTTTACTATTTTAAAACTGATCTAGCCACTATTAAGTTTGCAAAGCACTTAATAGAAGAGACTTATTAGATAATAACCATTCAATTAACACTTCTTTATCAAGTGTTACCACATAGTATTCTAGACCTGAATCAACATGCTGAGATCTCCTTGATTTTATTTTTTTCCTCTTAGTGGGATGTGATTTATCTTTATATCCATTGAAGATGTGCATTACAATAACCATTTTGAAGCTTCGGTTTAAGGTATAAATGTTAAAGGTATAAGGGTAAAGAGATCAAGGGTAAGAGTGTAATATTTGATGTCTGAGAGTAAGATATAAGATAGGTAGACTCAATTTTATAATTTAGGGCTTTATAAGTTGTAAATTGAGTACACTAGGTTAAAATAAAATGAAATAAACAAAACTATTTTTTATCATAAATTAAATTGGATATAGATAGTGGATTCCATCAATGAGTGGAAAACAGTGAGACATTAGTGTCGGTGTTAGCAATACATTGTTAGTGTCATTGATACATTAGTGTCGGGGTTGGTGAGACATCACCATTTGGTCCTACCAGCATGACATCCATACGTAGTTTTATCAAAGATTTATTGATAGTATTTCCTTATATATTAATCATCCCTAATTCAGGTCTGATGTAAATTATCCCCTCAATGTTCAGTGGATTAGTGAATATGTTACCAAGATGATGTTCTTTGCCAATAAATTCCATTAGTATATAACAATTTTGATAATGATCTCTTAAAAAGTGGTGTCTTACATCAATTTGTTTTGTTCTAGAATGAGAATCAGGATTCATTAATATGTCAATCAAACTTGGTTTATCAAAATTTATACGGATATGTCTACTTTGGTATCAATAATCTAGTTAGTGTTGTTTCATACGCAGAATCTGAGCACAACAACTACTAGTACCTATGTATTTAGCCTCAATAGTAGATAATGCATTATAATTTTGATTTTTACTACACCATGATACTAGAGAATTTCCCTAAAAGTGACATGTTCCAGAGGTTATATTTCTATCAATCATATAGCCACAAAAATCGGAATCAAAATAACTAACTAAATCATACAGTTTTCCTCATGGATAGAACAATCCTAATTTGGTTGTATACTAGAGGTATTTGAAAATTAATTTAACAGTATTTAAATCATATTATTTAGGATTAGTTTGAAAATGTTCACACATAACCACACTGAAAATGATGTTATAACTACTAGATATCATGTAGAGCAGACTTCCATTCATTTATCCCTATTTGTTTTGACAAATAGATTACCATTTTCATCAAGATCCAATATACAGGTGGTACTCATTGGAGGATCACTACATTTTGTACCATCAAATCCAATCCTGTATAAAATATATTTAGTATATTTACTTTTATTTAAAATAATACCTTCATTATTTTCAAATATTTGAAATCCAAGAATGAATGTGAATTATCCCATTAAACTCATTTCAATTTCACTTTGTAACATTTTTTAAAAATCAATACATAAATAATTCATTAAATATCCAAAAATAATATCATCAAAATAGATTTGATGTTCTGAAACATCTTTAGAAATTATTTTTATAATGATAGTAGGATCAGATATAGATTTTTTAAAACCATTATAAATAATAAGAGTACTTAGCCTAACATTCCAAGATCATGGAGCCTGTTTTAAACCATTTAAAGCCTTTGTTAACATGAAAACGTGACTTTGAAAATTAATGTTTGTAAAAGCATGGGGTTGTTCATCAAAACATCCTAAAATTATATAACCATTTAATAATTTACTTTTTATATCCTTTGGATATAATTTGAAATTTAGACGAGCTATATATGATAGCAGGATTCTAATGGATTCAAGTCTAGATAGTAGTGCAATGGTTTCTTCATGGTCCATACCTTCATGTTTACTATATCCTTGTGCAACCAATCTCGCCTTATCTCTCACAATGGTGCCTCCTTTATCTACTTTTATTATAAAGACCCATTTAGTGTCTATGGTCAAGGTGTCTTTAGTTATATCAACTAGTTTCCAAACATTATTTCTTTCAAACTTATTCAACTATTCTTGCATATCCCTCACCCAAAATTTATAATTTATTTCATCATTAATGTTTTTAGGTTCAAGATGTTATAAGAAGGCTTGATGTTCAATCTTTTTTCTAATAGAAACTATTGTATGTGTTCATTTATCTAAGTATCCAACTATAGAATATAATGGATTGTTCTTAAGAGTTATATCAAATCTATAAAATGAAGGACTAGTTGTTTCAGGTTTCTCATTAGGATCAGGTTCACTATGATTAAAGTCTGGTGATTTTCCAGAACTGGAAAATCTTTCACCTTTCTTAATATAATAATCACAGGGTTTATCATTTATTTCTTGATTGTAAAGATCATTCTCAATTTTTTCAAAAGTGGTTTTAGGTTCCTATGGACCTATTTCATAAAATTTAACTTGTATGAATTCTTCCAAAAATTTGGTTCATTTACTAAAAACTCTATAGGATTTACTAAAATATTAGTAACCTGAGAAATTTCTTCATCACTTTAGTATTCAACATTTTCATGATTTTCCATTGTATTAAGGATATAAACTTTACAACCTAACAATTTGAAGTAGTTAGCTTCGGTTTTCCTATTGTTTCATAGTTTGTAGGGAGTTTTCTTATTAATTTGTCTGATTAAGACTCTGTTAATTATGTGAAAAGTTGAATTTACAGATTTAGCCCAAAAATAAATAGGTAGGTCATATTCATTAAGCATTGTCTAGTCTATTTCTTGTAAGGTTCTATTTCTTCTTTCAGCAACACCACTATGTTGGGGTGTCCTATGTGTAGATAATATTTTAATATAACTATTTTGTGGGAAAAAGATTCAATAACTTGGTTTAAAAAATCACAACCATAATCACATCATATGTTTTTTATCCTAAGAAAACACAAGCTATCTACCCATATAGAATACTTGGTGATTTAATACCAAGATTCACTTCTGCGAACTAAAAAAATGTCTCAGTCTACATAGATAATTATCCAATAATAATATAGAAATAGTTATTCTGATTAATACATGAACTACTGGATGATCCAAACAAATCCATGTGAACCTACTGAAGTTGTTGAGAACTTGAAACTTATTTCTTTAGTTTGAAATATGTTTTGAGATATTTTCCCTTTTCACAATGGTTGTATAATTTATTGTTTAGAAATTATAATTCGGGTAGATCCTTCAATAACCCGTTCCTTGTAATAATTCAAGGTTAGTGAGTGTTACAGTGGCCTAATCTACCGTAAAAAAGCTTATATTATTTAATAAAGAAACATTTGCATGAAATATTTTTGAGAATCTAATGAATCCACGTTTACAGCATAAACATTAAGAAATCATATTCAACGTTAACATTGAAACCATCATCACAAAAATGATAGATACTAATAATATGGTACTTTAATCTATCAAGAAAAAGTAATTCTGAAATTAAAAATAAATTAGTGTTACTAATTTGGCCAAGGACCGTTATTTTTACTATTGAGTTTTCACCAAAAGTGACATGCCCACCCTCAATCATTATAAGATTATTGAATCTCGAGTAGTCCCCTATCATGTGTCTTAAACATCCACTATCCATGTACCATAAGCTTTATAAGAGATATTTATGTTTTCTTACTATAAAGAAAATTAAAAAAATAAATAATTTTCAAACACATAATTTATTAGGTTGTGTAATATTAGTAATTAATTATTTGGGAAACCATTATTTATTCATGGGATTCCTATTATCAGTTTGTAGAGTATTGGAAAAATAAACTCTATTTGGTATAGAAAAACAAGAACAAATAAATAATTTTCCACTACTCAATCATAAAGCGTATTTCTAAAATATATATAAAAATATTAATTTTCCATATTTTGATACTACATAATTTTTAAAAAAAATTTGTTGTCTTGGTTGATAACCTATAACAATAGCATATTTTTGTGAAACCCTTTTACCACTCAATTTAATGAGAGTGTTATTTCAATTGGTAAACATTTCTATGTCCTTTTTCTACTACTCATATGATAATTAAAGCTCATTATTTACTTTAAGAAATTGATAATTTTTTCCTTTCTCTAGTAGTAATATGAAATTTAATATTAGAGGTTAGAACATATTGTTTATTCAAAACATTAAATTTAACTTTTAATAAATTGCATGTGTCTTCACGAATTTTTTAGTGCTCAAACATTTCCTAATTTGTTATGTTTTTTTAATCATATTCATCTTTAGATGTGTAAGAATTTTTTACCGAAGATTCAAGGGTTACCTCATAAATGATTTCCATGAAGCACATTTTACCATTGTCGCCTTTCTCATCATCTGAAGACTATGACTCACTTGAACTATCCTTAAAAGCACTGTAGGAGGCCTTCATTTCCAAATTATACCTATTATCGTTGTCCAAATATTTCTTCTTATACTTTCACTTACGACAGTCATCCTTTACATGTCCTCTTCTCTTATATTCATAATAGACAATCTCATTCTAGTTATGTAATCTCTTCCAGACCCTGTTCTAGTTTCCCTTATAATCATACATTCCATTGTAGCTAGGCTTCCTAATGAAATTATTCATTTTGTAAAAACTTTTAATCCTTATAGATAATTGAGCCACTTCCTCATCACTATCATATAATGATTAATAATTGATTGAACAGTCTGAATGAGTTTGTTCATTCTTCTTTTATTTATGTTTAGAACCGGTGGTCTTGAAATCCATTGGATTTATATTTGTTTTTTCATCCTCTTCATTTTAGACCATAAATTAATCTCATACATCATGATCATACCTATCATATCCTTTAATGTAAATTTATTGATGTCACATGATTCCCTAGTTGACATAGAGTTTCTCCACCATCTGTATGGTAAACATATGAGACATTGCATGACTTGTTCATTAGTTCTAATCATCATTTCGAGAGAGGTTATAGTATTTAAAATTTTATTAAAGATGAGATACATGTTAGATATAGGTTCACCAGGATTCAGTTTGAAGTTATCATGTTGAATATTTTATGTGTTAGGTCTCATTTCCTTTACAATAGTGGTTACTTACAATGAAATAGCTAGAGTGTCCCAAATTTCATGTACGGTTTTACATGTAGAAATAATGTTTAATTATTAATATCCTAAAGAAAAGTATAATGAATTAATATCATTGTAATGATTATTATAATCATCCTTAGTTCTATCATCCCATGTATTTCTGGCAATACAAGGTATCTTTTATTCCTATATAATTGATGACCAGATCTCAAAAACCATGCTTTTGAGATTCATTTTCATCTGATTTTTACACATATCATAATTAGTTATATTGGAAAATTGAGGTATTTTGGTAGAAACTCCCTTAAATATATTATCCATAACATTGAATAAATAATTGGTTTTTAAGTAGATAAAAAATCAGAACTAATATAAATTTATTGATATTTAAAACATAAATAAAATAAAAGTTGAAAATATTTGAAAATGCCATGAAAATATAATATTAAGAAAATCCTTTGATACCAAATATTTGTTATAGTATGAAAATCAATAGGGGTAAATTTAAATACATTAAAAATTACTGTTAAAAACTATATTTAAAAATTCCTTGAATTTAAAATTGAAACACCTCAGTTAACCGAAGTAGCATATTTATAAGAGTTTTAAATGTTCAATTAATTTCTAAAAATATTGATTAATTCGTAGTTATGCCATTTTGTAAGATTGTTATAAATATTGAATTATGTTTTCTAACTCAAAAATAGTTATAAAAAGTAACTAACAATAACTATCAATGTAATATTTATTTATGTAAAATATATGTGAAAACAATGAAAAAATTTGAGAAAAAAAGGAAATAAAACTAGAAGTTCAGTATCAAGAAGAGACATAATCCTCTACAACTAGTTATCACCTACCAAAAATAAGAATATATTATAAAACAAGTTACAAACCCTGGATCGGGGTTCACAACAACAAACAAGGATATCCAGGTCAATTAGACATCTACCGGAGTTATTCGTGGGAAATAGATTACAACTAGGACACACAGGGGCTTCTTACATAGATATATGTGGGTGAAAATGTTGTAGAAAGATTAGTTAGTGAGGGTATATTGTATCCTCTATCTTATCTCAATAGATAGTATATTTTTTTGATACCGACATATATACTTCTCAAAAGATATGTATGCATGTACAAAAAATAACATAAACAATATGAAAGGATTATAATTCTCTATGTGATTCTATTTAAGCTTCTATACTACTTAGGTGTAGCAGATGTGAATCTTGATTCTACTTTTGGAATCATAAAAAAACTGAGTGTCATAGAATCTATGTGTTCTGGTTTCCCATGAGTTGAGTTGTTCTTTTAAGGTTCTCTTCTGTAGGGGTTGTTACTATAAGATTTTTGAGACATTGGTTCTCATGAAATCCTTCTTCTTCAGAGTCGACAAAAATTATTTTTCTTTGTTTATGACTCTTTCTTTACTTCATAGGTTACCTCTATATCCTAGTCTGCTACTTTTTCCTATGTTGATTTCTTTTTGAACAGTTGAGGTTAACAATAGGCATGTTTGAGACATGTGTTGTACCGCATACCACTTAAATCCAAGTTAATGATGTAAACAAAAATTATTATGAGTAAATAAGTAGTATTAAATAACCCAATGTGTCTGTTGGGTAAAAGATTAAAGTTTCAGAATAATGAAAATTTCTAAGTACTGAATGGTAGCTCATTCTGTCGGTAAGTCCTTCTGTCAGATGGTTAGTCTATTGATGACTCCTTCAATCAGTGACTCCTCCTATCAGTGACTAAATGTGTCATTATATCAATGAATTGGTGTCACATAATATTGGAGACCTGTTCTTTTAGTGAGTCGGACTATTAATGACTTATTATTGTATCTTTTGGTGACTCATTCATTTTTTCAGTGACTCATTAGTTCATTCAGTGAGTATTTATGTTATTGAATCATTTATTCTATGAGTGAGTCATTTTTTCTGTGACTCCTTTGTTCTGTCAGTGAGTCAGATTCTATAACATAACCTATCGAAGACTCAAAATGGGATGTGTCTATCTAAGTTAAATATAGTATAAAGATTAATAGAGTGTGATAAACACATGATTCAACATAAAGGATGATAATTAAACATATTTGACTTTAACAATTAATACATGACTAAACATGGTTTGACATGATTTGAGATCGTTAAAACCATAGATCGTTGAGAAAATTTTTGGACTACAACAGTTCAGAAATGGCAGTGTGATGCTTACCTAATCACGGTAAAAGTTATGCTCCCACTACATTGGTGCATACTGATACTCTATATATTCCAATCAAGCTATTAAGGAATCAATTGTATTGATATGTCCTTGATGAGTGAACAGTTGAACATTATCATGGGATGGTGAAACAATGGGAAAGACATGATTTTCCATATCTAACAATATATATTGTTGAAATCTAGCTAGAGTCATCTTTTGAGGATTTTATATCACCCATTCTGGTAATCTCCTTAATGGAGGTAAATCATGATATTCATCCCTGGTCAGGTCTATGTAAATTTCTATCCTAGGTGATGATTGTGATGATTATCTTCATCCAGCTTCAATCATCAGGATAAATCCTTCTTAATGATGTACTCTTACTGGATTTGTACATTTACGCTCTTCCAGGGGATCATTTTCGATAGGTAAACTCCCACAGAGAATTGCATTATAGAGCCAACTCAACTCTTTCATTTCATCTTCCAACCAAGTGAATCATTCTTTGAGTATAAGGAACTCAACCTCATTAAGAAGAAGTGATGGGTTATATGTGGTTATGCCTTTATTCCTTCACTGTGGAGGCAGTTAGGTATTGGTTAAGGTGGCACCCAAATTTATAGTAATTCTATGATTATGGGTGCACACACCTTCTTAATTTATCATAGTGTGGATCATGTCCCATGTAGAACCATACTCCCCTAACTCCTCTATGTTTCCATCATAGTCAGTGTCATCGATAGGGTATATGTCTATAACATTTCGCAATACCTAAGGAATTTTAGGCATAATAATTGTTGTTTAATAATCGGATGGTTGATTGAGTCATTTAATGGACATCTCTATTCCTTTATGTGATCCTCTTCCAACTTCTTGTAAAAGTGTGACTCAGATAGATCCTATTTGCATTATCTTTATATGCCTCCCTTTAAGAGGAAATGGGTTATGAGATTGGGTGAAAATGGAGACCTCACCTCTTTTGATCCTCCCTAAATAGGGAATGAATTATTCAAATTGAGTTCATGGTTAAAAATGACACCATACCTATGGGCTAGGGTATCTCATTTTCTCTTGTGGTTATTCCCCATTATAAATTTAATGGTCTTACATGGGAATTTTTGGATAAAGATCCCACATCCCTACAAGTAGTTTTTGATCCCGTACTATGGATAATGATATTTTTTCCACTTTCTTAATCTCATGAATCCTAATTTCATTTTGTGATGGATATGATTCATGTAGTTCTTGATCATTGGATTCCCTTAAAAAAGTACCATTCAAAATGTTATTTATTTATTGGATCACAATTTTTTTAGAAGGATTTCACTAATTGGTCATGAAAATTTTGAGATTTATTCATGGTAAATTCTTGTCGATTATTCCATCATTCAGGAACTTTAGTCTTTATTGATATCCACCAAGAAATAATGAAATTAAAAGATTGAATTTATAGTGGTTTTTTTAACTCGATATGGAATTAAGTGAAAAGCTCCTTGTTACTCCACTCTTAGAAGCGAACACCAATTGGGGAATCAATAATTAGATGATGAAAATTATGAAATTTATTGGAGAATTCCAATTGAAGATCATCACATTTCTTCTTCGAATGTGTTCACCGTGTATAAGGGAAGCATTATAAGTCAACTTGACGTCGACGCTCTCCTAATATTATGAGATAGTCTACATACCTGTTGTAAGGAATTAATTTGGCTTTCAAGTGGTGGGGAGTTATTCAGATTTGAATAAGGAGGTTTTGTTTTCATTACTCTAACAATTCTTTTAGGATGGCTAACTGAGTAGTGGCATAGGGACAAAACATAATGGGTATATCATCCTTGGAAAATTTTCTTCTCACAAGAAAAATATATTTATGTTTCTCAACCAGATACTCCATTACTTGATCATCCCATAATGAGTTCTTGTTGATAGTTTTTTGTAATAATCAGGGATCGTGGGTGTCTCATTGGAATATGAATGGACTGACGGTGGCTCTGAGTATAATAACTGCCTTGGGACATCTTCTAGTTGGGAAATAATGTTTATTTTCATTTATAGGGTTTATGTAATATTTCCCTGTCATTATAGGAAAGTCATATTATAAGGGATTTCATTCATTTTAATCAAGAAGTTGAGGACCATCTTTCTAAAATGAGACGTCAAGGTGGGGAGGACCTTCGAAATGAATTCACTCATGGTGAGGACTACCATCATAACTCAATGTCCGACTCATGGGGAGAATTTATGGAGCATCTTCTCTCGGGATGACATTCAGGGTGGATGATAGAAAGAAGATTACCTCTTTACTATAATGAAATTCCACTAGAGGGAGGACCTTCATTATTAATTCGATCTTGGTGAGGACTACCGTCATAGCTTGATGTTCAATTGGTTGGATAATATTTAGAGTTTATACCTTGGGGAGTCCCTTCTGGACATATGGTAGTAGGAGGAGTTATTAATAGTTGATGTTACAATAATAGAAAAGGGTTACCATGATGCTCATCTGAAGATAGTATGTCACAATAGATCATTTTTTCCACTAAAGAGACCTTTGTGGAAGAAGATATGGGGAGGATCTTCTGATCTACTAGTGACAATATTATGTGGAGGATCTTTGTGACTGATATTTCCACTTCCAAAATTTAGTAACGGATCAATAGGATCATGGTCCACCAGTGATGTAATTTTGATCGACTATTGAACTATAACTTCCATTAGACCAGGGTTTTGAATATGATCTTCATTTTTTAGTTTCCTTTAGCGTGATTTATGTTTAGGCGCACTCTTTAAAAAAACTAAGGTGAGTTACTATATGTGATTTCCACTCTATATGGGTACTATTATATTGGCTCATGTGTTGCTATTGGTATATTCTGGTAGGATTCTTGGATTATGTAAGGGTTATATTCCTATCCTAGAATTTCTACCAATCTGAAACGGCGTCCCAAATGAGAACAGGTATCTGTGTCATATCCTATTTTCCATTTATCAGGGATATTGTTCGTTATCGCTTTTCTGAAATTAGGGAAGCATGTCTTCTATTTAGTGACCATTATTGTGAGTGGATATGTCACAACACTTGGGTAGGGGTGGTTCTATTCTTGACAGCATGCGATTTAAATAGATGTGATTACATCATGGAATGTTTGTAATATTTGGTATGGAATTGATATCTGGCCCTCCAATATTTCTAGGATGTGATGAGAAACATCCTTCCCAGAATGGGGATATATGCCCATTATTGTTTCGGGGAATGAATGTGAGTATTCCCATGATTTCCAGTCAATGTTCATTGATTTTTTTATTCTATTAGCACCGTATTTTTATGACAAGCTTTGAATGAATATATAAAAATTTCTATCTTCTCATTATTGATTGATTCCATATTTACCTATCAGTATTGGATGAACGAGTATGAATTTTCTTGTACATATATTTTTTTCATATTTGACTAACTTTTTCAGTAATAATGTGTAGGAATATAAGTCTACAAGTTGTATTACATCATATTTTACTAAATGAATTTTAATTCATTAGAAAGAGTTTTCATCTACCAAAACATTTCCTCTATATTTTCATGTTGGGCTTGATGTGGGAGAGAAGGTAAATATTTCGGCTCATGGTTTTTCATTTTATTTAGTGAAATAGCATAATATTTGTGAGTAGTTATTTTTATCTTCTCGTTTTCCATTATATTTTCATGATGGGATTCATGAGAGTGTTAAGGTATATATAGATACCAGTAGGTTTCCAATTTATTTAAATGGTGGTATTATTTAGAAGGAATTAGAATAATGCTATGTTCCTCATTTTCTAATCCTCTCCCTTTCTGATCTGAACTGGGGACCCAATTTCGTATCACTTTGAATGGGGGACATGGGAAAATATACTTTACATGGTGAGGATACTAGGTCATACGACATTGAAGGTGATGATTACTGATAGGGTCCCTTGAGGGTAAACCGTATTTTTTGGGATGATTCTATTGGTTATGACTTCATCAGCCACCCTAAGGTAAGTTGGGAACTCATTGTTGCATGTTTGGGAAAAGATATCGAAATAGATTGAGGTGGCTATTGGGGTCATCTGGTTTTGGACCGCTGGCCATTAATGGGTAGACCTCTAGCGGGGATTCATATACTGGAGGGCCTATCAAGCTACCACAATGGTTGGGAGAGTACAATTATAGTTTAACTCTCATACAAATTCATTTTAATATTGTCATTGAATAATTTGGGTGGTCAATGACGTTCTATGTTTGTTTGAGGGCCTAGCCAGTGTACTGGAAGATTAATGTTCCTTCAAAAGTTAGTGAAGTTCCAATGGATTTAATGGATATCTGGTGAAAATTCCATGTAATATATGTTAAAAATACCTAAAATAATTCTTCATCAAAGTAGAATCTCATGACCACATGAATAATTGGTAGTCTTGGATGGACCTCTTCTATTTTAGATGTGAAACGGGCCTCACGTGGGGTAACACAACCACAATGGTTAAGGATTTATGTAAGGTTGTCCATTTATTCAATTGATGTATGATGGTCCCAGTGGTTAATTATAGTGGGATGACTTGAATGAAATGACCTATGTTGGGTACATTATTTCTAAATGATCTCTAATTGTTTTTGTTCATGGATCCAGCAATACTAAATGAATCTTATATTTGTGATGACTCATGGACCTACATTACAAATGCAGAAATTTATTGAGTAACATTCCCAAAAACACTTGATAACTCCCTTTGGTCAAGAGAATGGATAGTTAGGCTCATCACACTATTTTGGGGGAAATAATTTCCTTTTATGGGACTCTATTATAGATTTATTATATGTTCGTAAATATATTGTTCATTCAAATTTTTTTTTTGGATCACCCTTGGGTAACGATCAGTTATGAACATGAATGGGATTAGAATCATCTGTATGAATATGAGGTTCTAAATTTATAGGGATATCTATATGTATCAGATTTCCTCCTTCAATGGAACCATTTTATATATACATCAGATGTTATTCGTTAATTCATTAAGACAATTATGATTTTAAGCTATGTATGGAATTCTAGAATTTATTTTCATCTTGGGTGATAGAAGTTGATTTGATATCAGGGCCGAACAAATATAATGGAATTCCTATGTATCCGGATGATATGAATTAGAAATCCCGTAGTTTTGTGACACATAATAGGGAATATCAACATTTAAGGTCATATGATGTAGATAAATCCATACAGATTAATGTCATGCGGCAAGGAAGTCCAGGAGAATGGAGCCTCATCAATGTCTGGTGTGGGATTTACGCTGAGGAGGCGTGATGATCCCAAAATATATGGGGCCTCCTAGGTTATATTAATCAACTAGGAATGTGGCATAGATAATATTAGGGTGAACTTGGGTATTGGGTATGGACTTCAAGGAGGCATCCTAAATATCCCAGTTAGTTTGGAATCAAGGCCAGGGTAGTTTGATTGTGGGTTATGGATTATCCCACAGCAGAGTACCATTTGAATATGATTGGTTCTTTTATCTCTGTATAAAAAACAATTTTATGAAACATTGAGGAAAGTCTCAATATAGGGTACTTTGGGGGTTTTAATTGGAGATTACACTATAAAGGTAGCCCTTTGGTGATATCGGATCATGTGATTTTCATGATCAACCCTAACCTCTATGCAACATGAGACATGCTTGGTTTGAGAAATAAGTGTAAGGAGTCTAACTAAAGATCACATCACCCACCTTTCTATGATGGTTGATGAGGTATGAATCCCAAAGGGGTATGGAGAGGACATTGAGTGTGATAGTCTCCTATTCAAATTGCTAACTGGGGAGAATAATATGAATTATAGTATTGTCTATCTTACAAAAAAACATGGGGATTACTCTAGGAGGGATTAAATTTCCTTGAATTCATATGGGATGAGAGAACGATCTATCACTGGACCTCGTGATTGGGAATGTTCAGTGGTTCCCCTCAATCACTAGAATGGGAATGTTCATGTGAGCAGCACCAATGTCAGAATCCTCATTAACAAGGGAATGAATACCCGAATAAATTCAAAATATCCACCTTATTGCAGAGGATAAAAATATGACTCCACTTACGAAGAGTATTTTTACTCGAGAGGGAACACATATGTGCCTAACAATTTGATCATTCACGTTAGGTATCTTTGGAAGAGGCATTGAATTGTTACTGTTAGATTGGTTGGTGGAGGGGCCTAACTGAGGCCCGATGGTATGGTAAGAGGAAGTGATGGGATATGGATAATGTAACTCCCTAGTATATCTCATTACACATAGAATGTTCTTATATGTTATTGGGTTCCCTCTATGTAGCTTGTTGCTATGAGTTTGAGGGTCATATCCATATAGAATTTTTTATGTGTACCTGGGATATGCCTATGTAGTGTGTTGCTATGTGGGACTTGGTTCCACCTACATAGTGTATTTCTACGCATTTCCATGTTCCTCCGACATAGAATGTTATATTGTGGTGTAGGTTTCTTCCAACATTGTGTTTTTATATTAGGGGTGTTGGTCCAAAAAAGGGTCATCTGATTGTGCATTGAGGAATGGTTTCTAAAAGTGGGTTCTCAATTCGCAGATGGTCATAATTTTTTTAAATATTTAGTGCTATGTAATGGTTTTTTTCTTACTAGGAATCGATGGATCTCCTAATTCAATAGAGTTTCTCCTCTATTTTGCTTGGATCATCCGCTTCATCGGTCCTCCATTTGTTTCTATCAGTTCCCCTCATGGGTTATTTAATGAATAAAGGAGGGACCCAATATTGCTATGGATGGTCATTCTCAGTGGTTCATGAGGATTCTTTTGAAGAAGCCCTTGGAGGAAGGCATAGCCTATAAATAATTACGTTTTCAAGGGAAATTATTCACAATGGAGTAAATCACCATACAAAACCCCAAATGACATGATTTAATTCATGGGAACATGGTGTACTTTTTCATCCAATGAATGACTTCATTTGTGAGGAATGGTTCAATTTCACTGTCATAGATCTCTACCTCGTCCTGAAAATAGTTCTGTTCATTGGGGATGGTTGTTTGAGATGGAGGAAATCACCATCCGACCCCACAAACTACTTGGTTTCACTTTTGAGTTTCGATGGTACAATATCATGTCATGAATGATTGGGTTCATAGGATACTTCATAATTTTGTACAACACAATGTGGAGTGGCCATCAATTAAGTGATTTTCACCTTACGGAATCAAACCATCCTTCATGGATTCCCCCCTTTAAACATTTTCGTTAACTCTAATTTGTGTTTACTTATTTTATCCTTTTCCATGTTTATGAATTCATTTTTACTTATGTGTGGAATTTTTAGGACCCAAAAATATACTTATACCAAATTTTAGTATGGATTATTTATTAATTTTAAATAGAAACTCCATTCCATTTTTCATAGCCTCAATCTTCATTTGAATCAAATAATCTTGTCTTTCATATTTATTGATTATCCCTAGTAATGATGGATGAGAAATAATTTGAGATGGTACTGATAATGTCCCATAGATTTTAATTACTAGGTCATTTATCAATGGATCTCCCTCTATTCTCATCATCTCAAGAACACGAAGATCATTCCTACTTAATGCATATGTGACATTGTTTTCTCTTTCAGTGTGATAATGAATTTAACAATCACAGTATATAAGAATCTCTAACCCATTCCTTTTTATAATTTTTATTTCCTTTTTTTTAAATGTACTTTATCCTTTTATAATCTCTATTGATATCAATATTTTCCACATAAAGGTAGAGTCTCCAGCTCTTCAGTGTAAAAATGACTACAACAAAATCCAATCTATGGGTAGGATAATTCTATTCATGTGGATTTAATAGTTGAGATGCATTAGTGATCGCCATGTAATTTTTCATGAGAACATGTCCAGTCCCTTTCATAGATTCATAGGTATAGATAAAAAATACTTCTCTGATAGAGGTAAGAGTTAGCACTAGTGCACTAAAATGCCTTTTCTTCAGTTGAACATAATATTCTTCAAAATCCTTTTTCTAGATAAACATAAATAATTTTCTAGTTTAATTGGATTGTGGATTATAAATTCATGAAATGTTTTTCACAAAACTTATATGTTATCACTCTAGACCAAAGTAAAAAATATATTCTATGTTACTATTTTTTGATGTGTCCACTATACTACTACCTTTATATTCACTAGATAAGCTATGATTCATTCACTATCCGTAATGTTCAATAATAAGGAAACACATTGTAACCGAAACACATATATACTATATTTACCATTTATTTTATCCTTCATATTGGTTTTTATTATGAATTTTAGATACTCCTCATGCTCCTCATAACGTTTATAATACATAATAATATCATCTATAAATACCACTTAACATTTATCAAGGTATTCCATAAGAACACTATTCACTAAATCCATAAATATTAAAGGTTAATAAGTTAATCCAAAGAAAATAAAAGTGAACTCATAGTTACTGTATCTCTCTAGGAAGGTATACTTTGGAATAGTTTCTTTCTTTACCGTAAACTGATGATATCTTGATCATATGTTAATATTAAAAAATAATTTATCCCCACAGAGTTGGTTGAACTAATCATAAATCCTAGAGAGAGGGTATTTTTCAATTATAATGATCTAATTAATCTCTCTATAGACTATTCACATCCTCAATGACCCATCTTCATTTTTCACAAAGAGTGCTCCCTAGGGAGAAACACTTAGTTGAAGAAAACATTTTTCGAAGTGGTCTTCTTGTTTCTTTATTAATTAATCTGACTCCTCGTTTTACATTATATATTGTTTCTTCTATATTATCATGGATCCATGTATGAAGTAAACTGATAACTCTACCAATATTTCAGGGGGTGTACTAGGAAACTCTTAAAAAAATAATGTAATGTATTTCTGAACAATGGGTACATCTTCAAAATTAAAAATTCAATTTATTCTACATATTCACCAATAATTTACATAAAGATAAAAATAAGAGGTGTTTCTTTGGGAGACTCGGAATTGGATATCTCTCCTTTAAATATAAATATGATTTTTCCTTTTAATATAAAATAAATAACCTTACTTAATTAGTTGATCTATCCTTTATAATTTGAAAACCAATCCATCCAAGGTATAATTAAACTCTTCCCAAACAATTACCACCATGTTTCTGGATAGATTTCACCCAAAAATGTTAATATGGGAATCACTATATATCTTTTAATATTGAATATTTCCCCAAGGATTCTTAATATTCATCTCTATCACTTGGAATTTAGGATTTAATAAGATGCTCTTGGAAAACATGAGCAAAATAAAAGAATGTGTAGAACAAGAATCAAACAATGTAATTTCTAAAATTGAGTGTATGATGAGAGTACTCACCAAAACATCATTCGGAGCCTGGACATAAACCATTGTGATTGAAAAATAAATTTGATTATCTCATGGAATTTGTTGGTTTTGATGGTTGTTTCCCTTCATTATATTCTAATTTGTACATTGATTAGGAAAATTTCCTTTCTCCCCACGCATGAATCATTGCATGTAGCGTAGTTCTTTCACCATTATCCATTTTTCATTAGCATTAAAATGTGGAGCATTAAAATATTTATGATGGTTTTAAGCTATATGGACATATTTTCCACACTTATAGAACATTCCACTTACTTGTGGACAATTCCCCAAATTCTTCTTCTAGAATTTTTTTAATATAGCATGATGTACTTTATTTTCATTTGGATTCGTTAAAAAATATCCAAACTTATATTCTTATCATTCTATCGATGTGTCCGGTAGGAATCTCCAAACTCCATCTCATTATTTAGAGCACATTATATTATCTAATCATAACACTGAAAGACTCAGATCTCTAATTCTTTCTTCGATGGCGTATCAATGCTACAAATAATTGGTTGATCTTCCAATAAGAATTGATTAAAATTATTGAAATTTATCATGTAAGTCTTGTAAATTTCATCTCATCATTAAACAAAGATTTATTTTCCCTTTTTAAGACTCAATGAATTTCGTCTCCATCTTGGTTTAGAGGGTGTGAGTAAAATACATGCTGAAAAAAAATTATGTTGTATTTCCATTCAATGGTATCCACGACATCCCTTAGCTTCATGTTATTTATTCGTTTACACCACTAATATGCTTCTACCTCAAAGTGATATACTACCACTATAAATTTTTCTCACATAGAATAATGGAGAACAAAAATATATATTTTTTATAGCGTTGAACCATGGTTATATGATTAATAGATTAATGAATCTTGAAATAATAGGTGTCCATTGACTCTTGAAGTACTCAAAAACTAGTTTTCCATACTTGTTGAAGTGGGACACTATACATGGTTTATGTTACTATTCATGACTCAAGTTAACTAATACATCCTCATCAAAATGTTTTCAAGTCTATCCCCCCATATTGGGATGGAAAACATTACATTTTTCATTGCATCCATTATTTATATAAGTTGTTATATTTCCCAAAATATTTTCTTAAAGAAGAAAAACAAACTTAAGAAATTTGATAAAATTGTAAATCTTATAACAATTTTAATGGATATCATAATCCTAGTATTTTCTAATGTCGTATTTCAAGGATGATATGATTAAATCATAAAAATAGTTCGACATTATCTATATATCCTTCAAAATGGTTTATAAAAAAACTATTATTAACCAGAACATATCCCATAGGAGTGTAAAACCAGGTGTGTAGTGAGGAATCCATATCATGCACCAGGTCAAAATTGAGTCAATAATCAATGCACACATTTGGGTTTATTACCCATAGGTATATGTTTACTATATCCACATTCAGTTGTAATATCTAGATATGGATTTTATTACTTGGAAACCACTCTCTTTTAATTTCACCAAAATTAAATAATGTTTAAAAATATTTAGGCATATCCCTAAGGTTATTACTAATTATTTCTAGGCATAATTTAATTGGATCAATAATCAATCCTTTTATAATTACAATGCAACCCCTACTTTTTAATACAAAAACATTCATTGCATAGTTAAACATTTAATAATACACTAGATCTTTTGAGGTTTAGTTTCTTGGAAATAATGGACATAATACATGAAAACATAAACTTTATTCTAATCCACTTGAAAGTATTCTTAATACATTCATCCTAGGATACTTTTAATAAATCTCATTCTTGGGGAGATACATTAAAAATGTGGTGGGAATAAAACATTGAAAGGGATCAAAAAAGTAAATATTTATCATATAATCATGAGGAATAAAAATTGGGAATTCTCATGAGAACATAGGGCATATCATGATAGAATGATCATGGATCATAACATGGATATCTGTCTAAAACATAAAAATTATTCATTCATAAGCATATCACCATGTTTTTTAAAAAAGGTGTCTTAAAACATTAATTAACATGGTTATCCACCAAGGTATCATAAAAAAAGTCAATTATAAAGATTAAATCTTTACCAAATTCATTGGATCACTATCGGGGAACACCCATTTTATGTGTAAATTCATGTGTGCCACATTGATCATAATAAAACATTTCACTAATAACCCATGGGAAATAATGAATGAAATTAATGTAAATACCAATAAATTCAAAAATACTTAATTATATGATCATTACATCATTGTTAAACCACTAAAAACGAATGGGGGTTTCATATATGGAAAAATCCAATCGATGAATTCGGGATACGTCTTGGTGATTTACTATGAATATAAAAATGGTTTAGAAATTCACAATATAAGGATAATTCCAGGAAATTAAAATAAAATTAATGGAATGGATTTAATATCATAATGAGTACGCAAAAATGTTTATTGAATAAGATTAAAATAAGGCAGGGGAAGAATATAATTAATAGAACATAATTTCAAAATAAATGGAACCATTTTAATGCAGGAAGGAATAATAATATGAAAATACATTACTATAAAGTAAGTGCTTGAATATGAAGGTTGAAAGAGGGTACAAATTATATTACATTGGGATGAAACATTCCAAATATTGGAGAGGGAAACCATAGGACCCTAAAGACACATTGGAGGAAAATTTGAGAGTGGAAATGAATTTTATTTATTTCATTAGATATTTGTAGTGTAGAGTACTGGGAGAATGGGTGGAAGTTTATAGTAAAAGATGAGGAATTGTTTAATAATTTATAAATTTAGGTCTTGGAATTCATTGTTCTGGACAATGAGAATCCATTATCTTATCCATGGTTTTTACTCCTAGTTATAGACATCTGATTCCTTCTTCATTTTATTTTTGTCCCTAAAAACAAAAATCCCCTTTTAATATTAAATTAGTCACCAAAAATTAACTTTTCCACAAAATATAGTTTTAAAATCATAATTTCCATTTTGGAATTTCGAAATACACTTATACGTATCAAACATGATTTAAATACATGAAAATACATATGATTAATAAAATAAATTATTTTTGGTATTTGTTTGTTTTTAAATAATTATTATATCAGATTACACATATCTGAATTCAAAAAAGATAACAAAAATATGAAACTGTATTTTTACTTTTATCTAAAAAATATATTATTTTTGAAAATTCCAAAAAAATAACCAAACCTATTTTTTATGTGTTTTTTCTAAATATAATGTTTAATTTATCAAATTAATAAAATTAAAATGAGAATATATTATACAAATAAAAAATACTCATTTATTTAAAAACTACAGTTTCTATGAGATAATAACATTTTAGAACATATAAAATAATTTAACACATTATAAAATCATATTGTTATTTATATTTAAATAAATAGTGTGTTAAAATTATATTTCATTAAAATAATGTTTATTTTGGATACATTAGTTTATTGTAAAATTGTTCATATTCTATTAAGATAAAAAATTTCATTATCTATATCAAAAAAATCTATTTATCAAATTCAACTTATATTCATGTGTTTTTTCTAAAATGAAAAAATACGAAAAGTAACATTTGAAGAAATAACTATTTTATTTATATAAAGAAAATAAAACTTTTATAAAACTAAAAATAATACATAACCTCTTATTACACTAACATAATCCCAAAGGGTATGTTGTGCGATAATGGTAGTTTCAGGAGGGGGACTCAACTAACACTAACCTAGTGGTGATCTGCACTAACTTATACATATCCCATATGTGATTTCATCTGAACCTCACTTATTGCATAACTTAATGGGCTTGGTCATGTTAAAAACCTATTGATTCCACCTCCCTCAAAATTTATGAGAAATGGGCTTCAAAAGGCATGACTCTACTGGTTGAGGTCATCATCTCTCTTTTATGGAACAATAATAATTTGACATTACTATTTATAACCACTAATTATAATAGTAATATTATTACCAATGGTCATAGCTCAGAATGGACATGTTGAAAAACTATCATATTCAACAATTTTAAAATCCAAACAGTCACTTTTCCTTTTATTCCATATACATTTACAACCAAAAAACAACATGTACAACTACATTACCAAATGTTTTTTATAGTTACGATCATGACCCAACAAAATGGGGATCGAGATGCAACTACCCCAAGCCCACCACAATATACAAGAGGCTATTGATAGGAACCTATATGAATAAATATTATGGAATCACTTATTCAAATGTAAATATACTTACATACCCAACCATATCAATGTAGTAGTAGAGAGGAATAAAAGAAAAAGATGAAACCACAAGATTAATAATCGTAAATAAGGAACCTCTATGGAATAAAAAGAGTACAATAGTGTAAAATAAATATAAAAATGGTAAAATACAGTCCCAAACATAATGATGTCCCAACCTAAACAAATTTCTAAAGGAAAATGCTGATAGATCCCAGCTCCTAATATCTAAGCTATGACCACCGTACAAGGACCAATCCACTAGATATCACTAATATCCTCTATAATCACGATCCAATTGTCAATAATCTACACAAGACATAAAATTTTTATGAAAATATCATTTATGGTTGAGTACATACAGGCACAATAGGACACCCCATAATTTTAAAGGGGTGGGAAGAGACCTGTTAGGAATAGATGGATAACAACAGAACCCAATGTAAGCGATAGTAAAAAATATAATGGGATTGATACACAAACAAACACACACACACACTGAAATATATATATATATTCTCAGACCAAATAAACCCAAATGAGAGATAAGATAATCTCCATCTCATATCCTATCCCAAGAAAAGAGTTCCGTCGATTCCAGAATGTTCATCATCGATGCCCAATATCTCTTGTGTCAGCCCAAAGAAGTAATCGTGTGGAGGCCCCACTCCATCCCACAATGAATCACAATCAATGGTGTATAATATCTAAAAATTTGATTCACACTTAGTATGACTAGGAGTTATACTTTCTATTTATAGTACCCTCTACCTATCTGATAGGGAGTAAAACTCGGTAGAGAGAGGACGAGTGCCCTAGTCCATTAGGAAGTACCACTCAGTATAATGCAGATACACACTCTATCTAATAGTGTGTACAAATATATAGATAAATGACATATTCCAAAATTCTATATGTGGTGATACTTAGTACATAGAGGACCCACACCATAATTCAGCGGGGGGTACTACTCAGTGCAAGGAGGAATCACAGGCTTTCCGATTGGAGGGGGGTAGGTACAAATTGGTAGATAGAGGACACACACCCCATTATGTCTTTGGGTCCCACTCAATATATAGAGTTCCTACACCATATTTTCATTGGGGGTAGTAGGATAATTATCCTTCCAGATCACAGTTATAATTAAGATCCTCAAAAATTAGTGTCACGCATTGAATGTTGTGCATCATATCTCTAAATAAACAAAAAACATCATAATTATGTTCTATGTGAAAAACAATTATGATAGAATAATCATAAGAAAAAATAGGAGTTCAAATGAAGGAGATATGAGATATAGACAATTTATAAAAAAGGAAGTAGGTGTACATGATGTGTGAGGGATCCAAACAATATGTGGTCCTACTCATCTTCCTAGTTGTGTTCTTGTTGGTACATGAATCAATAACCCTTTTTCACTACACAACAAGTAGGTGGGATACATGGCATTCCACCTCTAATCGTGTTCATTCCCATCCTATAGGTCATATCTGTGTAAGTATTCTCATGTCTATGTAGTTCAATACATGGCATGTACTTATGCATGGGGTTATACACCATGTCCATTGTCATGTCTCTGTACATCAGAACACAACACATCCATGTCCATGTTTTATTTCATGGGATCCTTCATGTGTGATCCTTTGTATGGATTGTCCACCCATGGAGGGATGTATGATGTGTGTCCTGGGTACATGGATTTTCATCCCTTAATTTCTCCAAATACTAGTGTTTCATCCAAAGGGGCACTACATTATGTGTATTATTTTAAAATACATGCCATGTTTTCAATAATTTAATAGAAATTTATATTTATATGGTTCCCTCTATATTTGGTTCTTATGTCTCCAACCACACCTAGAGATTTCCTGAAATTGATAGTGCATGTTCCCATTCATTATTTACGGCCCTCGGTTTTACATAAAATGAATTTCCAATTCATCTTGTCGAATCATGTACACCTCATACACATTGTACTATTCCAAAACCTAATTTGGATCTTGGATCTATGAAATAATCATCTGAAACCCATTAATCAATGGAATTCATTATTGGTTTGTAATTCTGTTCATCGTACAAAAATCCATCCTAAATTTAGTTGTCTAATTAAGCATGGTCCCACCCAAAAATGACAAACTGAGACTCCATAAGGAAATTGGTGAGGAACAGAAAAATAATTGAAATCAATAAAAAATAGAAAAGGTGAAATGAACATTGTTCAAGAGTTCCTGTAAAATAAACACAAAAAAGGATTCTAATGGTGGGAAAAATTGAATGATCAATTAAAACTAGTACACTGACAAATGTAAAGGTTTAATATTGATACAGATCAATGAATCACTTAGATCATTCTCTAAAAAATAATCATTAGGTGAATCATTCACAAATAAATGATTCTTACCTCAGTTTGGATAATTTATTGATGAATAACACACTAACTAATGAATGGGATAGGTTTCTTCACCATCCGTCTCCATATTATTTGACATATAGTATCGTCATTATCTAATTATGATTATCTAATGAGAGGTGGAAAGAAATACTCTCAACTATTCTGGGGTTTATATGTATAAACATAGAAGATCCACATAATATTATATTTATATTTGAATTCCTTTTAGGTTTTATTAATCAATTAATTAACTTCAATAATTAATTAATCCACTGAACAAACTTGCAAGAGCCATTTTATCCCAATTCCCCATACTATCCTATTTTATAACAAGCCTAGGGAAACCTCATGTATTAGAGTCAACCATGATATCTTATTTCTGAAGAAGTATTCCTATTAATTACTATCCCAAATTCATTAAGAAACTATATACACATATTATAAATATATTTAATATTTTTTAAAAATAATTCATGCAACACCGGGCCATAAAATTGCATGTTTTCTTAGTTCCTGGATTTGAAAATATATCTAGAAACATTTTAGTGTATCATAAGAAATGGGTGTCTCTAAATCATTCTCTAATTCAATATATTCATTTCAAGAAGGAATACTAAATAAAAATTTATGGATACTACACTCATATCTGTCTCTCCTGCTCCTTGGATCTCTTCTACATGCTCTCATGTTTCCATGACACATGAACCAAGGGGTTGTTTTATTTATGTAGGGTTTTCTCTAACATTTCCACAATCACCATCATATTCTCCACAAAAGTGGTTCTATCCTCAATCTACACATCCACCAGTCAAATACATGCATTCATTCAAAAATCTCCTCAATTATCACACATGGAAGTCTCCACACTAACACTCCAATTGTGGGGGTAGGATGTGGGAATGAGAAACCTCTCCTTCCCTCTAAAATATTTGAATATCCTGATGAACCTAGGGATAGCATTCCTCCCTAGAAAAATAATTGAAATCTTCATCATAGGGAGAATCTCTAGAAAACACGGTCTCCCTGATCATGCTTAGAGGTACTACAATGTCTATTTTTGTATTACTTTTTTCTACTATGAGCTTTCCTAATCTACTCATGGATGAACTAGACCTCCTCCATCGTCTCCTTCACCATTTATATACACACAAGAGATGCCTCACTAATCACTATGCATCATAAGGTTGTCCTACAAGGTCTCCCATAGAGGGCCTCCTATTGTTTCAGGATGATCGTATAGTGTTGGATATTATTGTATGAAAACTCAAACAATGTAAATTGATCCTCCAAACTCTATCCAAATTCTAAAATGCAATCCATCAACATATCTTCCATCAATTGGATAGTTCGTTCTGTCAACCCATTTATCTGGGGGTGAAAGGTTGTACTCATCCTCATCTGGGTCTCGAATTCCTTCTATAGGCCTCTTCACAACCGTGAAATGAATTGTGTGTCATGGTTGAAGACAATAGTTTATGGTGGAACATGAAGGAGAAAAATCCCACATATATAAAATTTCTCCAAACTCTCTACCGAACACTATTCCTTCATAGCAAGGAAGTGTGAGGACATTGGGAATCAGTCATCTATCACCCAGATGTAATCATGGATTCTTTCTATTTATGGATGTCGTGTCCTTAAATCCAAAGATATGAAATCCCATTTAGACTAATAGATAAAAAGGGGATGTGAAAAATCTCCATAAACCTAGTTCACAACCTTCACCAACTAACAGGTGAGGCACCGAGTGATGAACTCATCCACGATTTTTCTCAGACCAGCCCAAAAAACTATCATTGATCATATCAATACATCATACCCAGATTATGATGTACAAAAAAATTATTAGTATGAAACTCTCCCATACCCTCCTCCCACATCATGACTAAAAATATTGTCCATACTGAGAAAATGATGATGTGATTCCATCCTTCAGAAAATACATAAGGTGAATCTTATAAAGATATATGGTCAGAAGAATATCGCAGTCAATGTCTCCCCATTAGGACTCTACCACCTGTTTTATACGTGGAAGATTCAACACGATTGATTAAATAAAACGTCCACCCTCATGCTCGACTAGGGCCATCTACAAGGAAACCAACTACTCAGACGCCTCCAGAACCAAACAATCCCAGGTCATGATTCTAAGGGAAAATTCCACTAGGATTCCCTTCTCAATAATATATAATATCCCAAATTCATTATCCTGAATGAAATTCAAAATATTACTATATCTTATATGTATTTCTATCTATTTAAATACATTCCTATGAAATTGATGGTTTGAGTAGACAATATAGTCCTCCAATGTAATATTGTTCATATAAATCCATATATCAAAGATTCCTGCTACTGGCTGTAGGTCATGATTCACGTAGTGCTTCTCATGAGGTTTCAACTTCGACTACCCATATGTGATAACTCCATTCCTCTAGATCAACACATAGATGATACTGTCTCTTCATGAATCACAATACACAATGCACTCCATGACCTCCTCTGGTTGACTCAAAATATTATAACTCTCCATCCTCAACCTTAGCTCCATGAAAGCTCCCAAGAACTACTTAGTCCCAGTTAAATGCTTCGTTTTTTCCACATGACAGTGAAAGGGGCCTCATTCCAATAGAGTTCTCCCAGAAACCTCTTGTAATACCATTCAAATATAATAAAAATACACACCTATGACACACTCTTGGGATGTAGCCAAGAAATAACTACATTTGTCTTCATCAATTCTATAAATAAACCATTCATTGAAATTACATGATCTAGAAAGTGAACCTCGTGGATCTAAAACTGGAACATTGAGATCTTACCATCAAACTAGTTCTCATAAAAAGGATCATGGACTATCCTCTAGTTCTCTACATTCTCTTCATCTGATAGAAAGTGTATGTGTATTTTGGTGATGAAGACAACATCAAAACAGTAAAAGTGTAGCTAAAAGATCTAGTTCATCAAATCAATAAACACGATGGAGGAAATTTTCACACCAAAGGGAATCAGTAATAACTCATAATATCTGTAGAGAAATCATAATGCTAGCTGTAGAATATCATTTATGTGAGCTCTAAACTGGTGGTAGCTATACCAGAGATCGATCTTCGAGATCCATCCCACAACTTAATACTAGAAAAAGTGGTAATAAATCCTACACAAGGGTTAATTTTCCTTTATCATGGAATGGTTTATATAAAAATAATCCACAGTAATATACAATCTCACATCCTCCATTTTCATGAATAATAATTGATATGTCTTGGAGGAATCTCTTGGTCTGATGAAACCCCTCTCTCAAAGGTCCTCCAACTACAACCACAACTCTAAGAGCATAGTAGGGCACATTTGATATTCTATAGAAGATATTAGTGTGGTAGAAGGATTAATGTCTATATAGAACTCATTCAATCTCCTCATAGGTAGTCTTGGAACTTACGCAAGGAATAAATCCATAAAATTGTCTGTGAATAAAGGAATCTAGATGCCTGAAGATCCCATTATACTAAGGGATACACCAACCAACTTATGAGTATTGTGATGTAGCCTCCTACTTGAGAAACTCACTCACCTTGAAATGATCTATCTTCCACACATAAATAATGATATCATCACCTCAGCGTGAAGATATATTAATTATATGGGGCAATAGTCTATCTGGGCTCAGACCGTGGCCAACAAATCCATACCCAAGATAATGATATAGTGTTCCATCGTGACAACCAAGAGGTTTTATTAGAACCTATAACTAGAAATTGATAGTTTTCTCTACAATATGATAAATGATACAGAATAAACATTCCCCATAAGAACCTCATGGTAATTTTTTTGGGATAAATACATGACTATCAGATCAATATCTCATATCAGTAGTAATGTGGTGAAGGAATTACATGGAACTATTTCTACTAATACTGAAGAAATAGAATAATAAACATAGATCATACATATGGTCATATCATGAATCTCTTCTTTATAATCATATATCCCCGTCTTATATCCATATCCACATCCACCAACTCCATGAGAATGACAAGTGTCTCATGGAGGTGGGGGTGGAAGTATCTCATTATGTATTCCACCACCCACAGCTCCTCCTCCTAGAGCTACATCTTCTCTTATTATAACTCTACCTCCCTAGTGCCATTATACCCTCACCTAGGATATCCCTAACCATGGTGTTGCCTCTTCCATTGAAGGAAAAAAATTATCAGCCTTCCATCCTCAAAAAATGGTTGGAAAATCACACAGTATGTGACCTCACCCATCACATGAATAAAACCTCCCCTTTCCTAGTAGACTGAGTCCTCTATGTTTTCCCTGTGTGACATGACCAAATTCCCAAGTCTGGTCATGGTATATCTCATATATTGAGATCTATTTGACATGCATCTTCTAGCTACTACAAATGACTCTGCCCTATAACCCCCATTACTAACTCCAACTATCTCCAATCCCTATAATAGGAATCTCTTTATAACCATCATTCATTCCAACACCCGAGTACATGTGGGAATTCACAAGGGAACTACACAAGAATATAGATCTCTATGAATCCACTAATAAAACATCCATGATCAGATGTATCCATCCAGGATCATATCAATGGAGTACTAGGTAAGGTTTATGAACCTTGTAGTATACTCTACAATAGTCATCCCACCCTATTGCGGCTCAAGAAGCTCATAAATAATAACTATCTGCATGATGTAGGGGTAGTATTCATCAGGAAAAAATAGATGGAATTCATGACCAGAGAGTTTTAACTAATTGGGAATCATCATATCAAGACTCCACTAGTGCCTAGTAGGTCCATGGAAAAGGATAACTGCTAGCACAACCAAATTGTCAATAAATATCCAGATAAGCCTGAAGGCACAAATCATTGACTCAATCCAATATTTTACTGTCCATGGGTTTGTCACTCCATGGAACATCAGTGGCCTCTGGTGCTAGTTTCTGAAAGGGAATCAATCAATTAGAGATAAAACATGATTGGTGTGGTGGTTTATGCCAACCTTGAAGATGAATTTAAGATGTTTCTAAATAAGTTCAAATCTAAATATGATCAAGTGCTCTATTTATGTTGAATTCATTCTATTATGTTATCTACGATGTGTATTACAAGGATACTATAATAAGGGAAGTATTTGAAATAAAAAGGAAACCTCTAGATAATTTTAGTACTAAAAGTGTTGCTGATTGAAATGATTCCAAATACCAATGATAAAATGATAATGTGATCAAATATTATTTAATAATATAGATATATTAGTTGAAAAATTATATGATAATATGGAGAATGTTTATATATATAAATTTTCTCAATTTAATCAATTTAATATGCCAATTTTAACAGTAAATAAAACAAAAAAATAAAGGAATCCATGATTCATGATGAAATTTGAAATTTTAATTATAAAAAAAGATACCAAACATGAAGTAATTGAGATAATTTAGTGCTCTAAGGAAAATAATTTTGGGGATTAAAATTAAGTCTAAAATTAATTTATCACATTAAATAGTTGATAGAATTCCCACCATATTCTCGTTTTTTATTGGATATAAATCTTGGAAGAGGGAATTTATAGTGAAGCATGGATGGGGAAAATTGGTTAATGTTGTGATGACTCTACAATATAAATAAAAGCATTCCATTATGGTGATTATTACGAGGTATCATTCTAATCAATAGATAAATCAGTCCATGATGAATATTATTGATGATCATCCCTTGAGGGGGTGCAAGGATGTGTAAGCTTCCACATATTAATCATTTCCTGATAAACCTAGAATTCATTACATCCCTTTAAAAAATGAAGTTTGAGGTATTATTTTCACACTCCTATATTTTTTTAGGTGTAAACTAGTTATAAATGGGGAGTGTCTATCAATAAATATAAACAGGATCATTCAATTCTTTCACTTGGATGTTTTTAATGTGTGTTATCAAATTTGGTGAATGTTTTAAAAAATCTAGAAAATCAATTTGTTTAACCCTTAAGAAAGTTATTTTATTGTGACATCACATTGTGAACATTTATTGAATGAATTGTAATCAATATTATTCACAATTTATTTCTACAGTAGATTATCTTAGTTTTAATTAGACTATATTAGTTGATAGATCGTCTCTTAGAGAAAATGTGGTTTCAACTGATAGAATATATTTTTTAAATATTTTTTATGTGTATTTAAATGATTAAAACCACATATTTTTTTAATATAATTACATAAGTTTTTTTGGTTTTCAATGAATTTTTTAGATAAATTTTTAAAATAGCATACTTTTGAATCATTAATTACTTTTATCACACAGATATTTCCATCATAAATTTTTATATAATAATTGAAATTGAAAAATTATTATTTAGAATACTATGAGTATTGTTACTCAATTATTTAAACTATACCAAGAGGTGTTTAAAATTTTATAAGGCCCAAATAATTAATGAATATCAAAATCTTTTTGGTGAATATAACTAAACAAAAATAAAAAAATACATCATGAAATAGGATACATAACTCCAAATGAGAATATTTTAGTTTCAAATTAAATAATATTTGTATGAGTTCTTGAAAACTAATTATCATGGATTAATTTTTTAATTAAGGTTATAGATCAAGAAGTAAAAATTGAGGGGAAAATAGTTTCTTATCAATAATTTTTTTTTAATTTAACAAAATCGTATCATTAGAAACATGTGTTTAAATAATATGATATTTGTATAGTTCATGTGAAATCCATAGAGTAACAAATTTCAATGGGGATACAGGCTAAGATTTATCCACATACTGTGAAAAATATCCAATGACTTTTAAAAGAATAATATTAAGTAAAAACTACATTCACCCATTCCAATAGATTGATACCTCTAGTCCCTCTCAAAGATTTAACAATTTGAGTTAGCCATTTTCATTACTTGAACCTCTAAGTTCCAACCCTTGACTACTGAAAGGCTGCCTTCAATAATTTAGTGGTTGGAAACCATCGTCGAGGAGGCATATCCCAAAAAAATGAGTCATTAAACTGAATTACCTGTAAACATGCACACATAATCAGCCCCACACAATTTTTAAAGGAAAAAAAACAACTGAACAATGAAATCATACATCGAAGAACACATAAAAATGTATAACAGTAAAGTACTTAGACTATGAAAGGGGCTAAAAACAAGCCAAACCAAAACTATAAACAACCCCACTATATCCAAGGGAGTGGACTAAGTCAAATGTATACTTATGGTAAACACCTAGGTTTTCCAAGTTCCAGCAATGCTCCACCCACTACCTGTCCACCCAGGACACTATATAAAGGGTCATTCTATATATAAGACCTGACATGTTTGAGAAAAACCGGTGCAGGGGTGAGTATATTAAAACTCAGCAGGACACCCAAAAAATACTAAACAATGAGAAAAAACTATAGCCATCTCATTACAAGATATAACAATCAATGTTATAAAAACAACCAAGATATAACCATGAAGGAAACCCATTACATTATGTGGTTATAAATTATTGTCACCGAGAAGATTATACTCAAAGAAATGCTTGTTTCAGGAGAACTCATTCCATGAGCCATGCTATCATCATTGAAACTCGATGATGAGGTCTATCTCATGGGGGTACACCCAATGATAGTGCACTAGTCTAAGAAGACTTTGATACACAAATATATGGTCATTCCCATAACCAATAGGGGACACCGCAATCCCAATATAGATCAACCCACTATATTGGGCGTAATATGTAAATGATTCCTCCAACCCTATAGACATAAATAGTAGGATGGTATATCAACATCTTACTTGAGCAGGTCATGAAGATTCCACAAACTCCATCTGATGAATAAATGATGCTAGAGGATCACAGTCCAGTCTCATAGAGGGACACCACAACTCTATTAGATATTTGATCTCTAGAGTTGATCACAATCTAGTATCATTGATGTACTAATTCACTAAACCTTTAAGGGAATTGTAACACTGTGAGATTTTATGAAAAATATTCTTTTTAATTTCATTAATGTATTGTGTTGTATGCTACACCAAAAATATCTTGAACAACATGCATCCCTTACTTGGCTTGCATTACACGCAATAAAGACTTTCCTCGATAGAGTGTGTAGTACGCAATACCGAGTTTCACTAAATGAGATATTATTATAATATTATTATGAACTATCCATTATGAATATTAATAACAAATTTTTGAAATTTTATAAATTTTATCTTTCAAATTGGACTTCATTTTTGGATTTGGAATATCAAAATTATCTTTGGGTGAAATTTGGGTACTTGTCGGATAACTTTGATATTATGATAAATAGTGAAAATTACTAAATTTTAATTTAAAAAAACTTTTATAATTGAAATAATTAATAGTTATAAATTATTAATTTGAGTGGTTTTAAATTATTTTGAGAATATATTATTACAATTTCATACAATGTTGGTCATTGGATGTAATTTCACATTTAAACCTGATATAAACAAGTGTCAATCTTTTGATAGTTATTATCTTTTAAGAACACGCTATTTGTTTTGACGACGGGAATTAATTTTTAAATTAATTAATGCAACTGAAATGTTTTGAATTTGGTAAAATAGAAATAATTTTTTAATTCATAATATAAAATATATATTAGGCCTAATTTTTGGTATTTTTCTGGAAACTTTCATTTTTTGATGAATAGTGAAACCACTAAGTGGTAGTTCAAAAGCTGAATTTTTCATAAAACTTAATGTTACCACTTTAGTGAGGAGAATTTCGAAAATCCGAGATACATTGTTAATATCTAGGACTAAAATGTGGTTCAATAATATGAAAATAATTTTTGGTGAATAGTAACCTTTTAATTTTTTTACCACAGTTAAAATTAAATAGGGTGATTAAGGGTAAAAATGATATTATTCTTACCCTAACACATGTCCTAAATCTATTGGATAAGTATAATTCGGCCAAAAACAACTTTAGTAATAAAATATGACCATTTAGGTCCACATGGATTAGATTCGGACATTTATTATTAATTTATTTAAAGAAGGGTTAAAATAGTTAAAATCAATGTTTAATAACTAAATCATTTTTAATATAAAGTTATACATAAGATAAATTCGACTATAAATATTAATTATAAAGATAAAAAGATTTCCTACATAATGGTATTTTATTTTTAATTTTTAGACTTAAAATAGTTTAATTTATTTATGACAGAATGATGATTCAGTAATTATCTTATTAATGAAATATTGACATAATTGATGTTATAAATACCCAAATAAATGTAATTTGAGACTTTTTATTATTTAAAATAATCTTATATGAAAATATGACATGTTAGTATTTATTTAATTAACTTTTTTCGAACTAATAATTGTGTTATGATTTTCACAAAAATCAATTACCAAATAGTGTCAAAATTGACATAAAATAGTTTTTAAAACAAATATTATATTATTAATTATTATTATACTCTTAAAAATCTAAGTATCAGCGAAAATACTTATATAATGATATTTGTATCATTAATGGACCACTTGGGGGTCGTTTGGATGTATATGGTAAGTTTATTAACTATATAATATAAAAATACAAAGTGACATGGTAAATGTCAATCTAATTAACTAAGAGTTAAAACTAAACATTAAGGTTTATATAATGACCTAAACTTGTCTAAATTCTATTAGATGAGAGGATTTCGACCCATACCCACCTTAGATTATAAATATATCAATTTGGAGCTATTAAAAACCGAATATGACTTTATAATAAAATAATATTTTTAATTATTCCCAAGGTGCCCCTCTCCTCCCTTATAAAAGAGCACCTCCTCCCTCTCTTCCTCACACCACTTTGAGCCTTAATTCTTGGCCAAACCCTGAAATATTCTCTTCTCCATTTCACTCGAAACATCCTAGAGGTTCTGGTATTCTTCAATGACCAATTTTAGTGCCCTAAGAGGAGGTCTCAAAGAGGCGCTTCAAAGAAGAGGTAATGTCTGTTACCAATTCTTTCAAATTTATTTCTTGCTCTAATTCTTCTTTTTTAGTTGTTTCATTATGAGGTAATAACATCAGTATCACTTATATACTGATATGTTATTATAAGTATGAAAAAACCATATTTTACCATCTATCCATCCTACATAAAAAAAATCACCGCACGTGCGTACGTACGGAATACCGTCTTCATGCCGTGGTGTAATCTATTTTCCACCACCACCTTACTTGGATGGGTATAATGGTGAAAGTAATGAATATATATGATTATTGTAAAGTGATATTGATTCTGTAATATTATACATACACTTTAATACAATTCCACTATCTTGAGAATGATATCATCGCTCGTGCATACGTACGGACTACCGTCTCCACGACACGATGAGATTCACACTCCATGTTAACCGTTCAAGAATGATTATAAAGTATATATAATAAGTAATCATGAAATATATGACATAATAATTCTACTATATGTATATATATATATGTATGTATTTATTTCATCTACTTAATTCCATTCAATTCAATAAGGAAATGAAATCTGCGTTCATGCATACATACGACCTACCGTCTCCATAAATGGTGCATTTCTTTCCATTTATCAATCTATTATATATATGTATATTCTGAATATATATTATATATAAATCATTTTTTACACACTGGATGTATGTAATCATGATCTAAGTAATCATATTAATAATTACAAGTTAAAACACGAACGAAAAATTAAACGATTTTACCCAAAACGCTACTTTAACATGAATTTATAAAAGAGCGGGTAATATAAAGTCATAAGTGAACCATATATGATATAATAACAATGAATATGATTCTGTAATAAGTAAATGGAATTATTTAAATCATTATACAGGAGTTTTGGATAAGTACGAAGCATATATCGGACCTACAGTGAGGGATAATTTTGCAAATCTCATTTTTATCCAAGATTGCTTATTCGTAAGTATTTACTGGGGTTATTTATGTCATCCATTTCCATGTTTTAAAAAAGTGTTTTCATGTATTTTTAATGTCCTTGTTACCAATTTTTGACTTTTACTACATGGTATGTATGAAATATTTCTTTTACGAGGTACTTTTTTACTTTTCCGGCAAAAGTACGAGAAGATTGTTTTTTTAACTTATACCGCACGAACGGATTTTTACGGATTTATAAAGACATATTTTCATGAAGATTCCACCAAAATATTTCATCACTATTGTCAAGAAAATCATTTTCTTTTAAAATTGAATGACATTTTTTGAAAAGAGAATTATTTTGAAGAAGAAAGGATATTTTCCTCAAGAATTCATTTCAAGTTTTTTATCAAAACCATTTTTCATCTAAGAAGACATTATTTCATATGTGTATGTTTCAATTATCATCTACATATGATTTACATGGTTTCACTTTTCTTATTATGAAATGATATCCATTTCCTTTATATGGATTATGTGATTATGGGATGATGTTTATGAAACCCGTTTTATTTATTGGGTTATTATGAATGATGTATGTTTATTTTGTGGAATAAGTAAGAATGACTTCATTATGATATGGGTGGGATATATATCTCCCTCCAATGCATTGGATAAAGATTTATATCTCATGAGATAGACATGGCTGGAATGGTAAGTTAAGCTAGTTCAGTATTACAGGACTGGAGCGAGGACTGAACTGGATTCATAAAGGGACATTGTCCACTAAGATAGTCTTGGCAGTAATTCCTTGGCTACAATGGAAATCATTAAATGCGCTTAATGGATGCCACAATTACATGTTTTATTCCCATGATATTTTATCATGATTTATGTTCCATTATGATCTATGGCTTATGTACTTCCATGTTTTATGTTGTTGCTCAAGATTTTGATGCTTAAACATTATGTTCATGTTTTTTCAGTTAAAATGTATATGGTATGTTTTATTTTATCCATTATTACCCTTAATGAGCATTTGAGATCACCCTTTTTATGTTTTATTTTCCCCCAGGATTAAAAGAAAGGTTTTAGGTAAGGAAACAAAAAGTAGAAGATCTTTATGGGAGATATTGAAGATCTTTCACCACGATTAGAAGATTACGTTCCATGTTTCGAAAGACACTAAACTATTACGGTCCATGTGTGCCAGTTTTTGTTATGTATTAAGTATTCCACAAAAGTAATGTAATGTCCATGTACATCAGGCTACGGGTCTCTACAGTTGGTATCAGAGAAAATGTTTAGTCAACCATTGGAAACTAGGATTCGAGAACTTTAGTGAGATCCCTAGAGATACTTCTAAGGTATGATTAGGTATGTCCCTGAGGTTAAGTATAAGTATAGGTTATAGTCCTATAATTATGATAACAATATAATATTAAACCTAGGATGTTAGATATTGAAGTTACTCCCCATTTATTATGATTTTTTCCTCTCACACTATTCTTTTTGGGTTTTAGAAAATGGCTGGAAACAAGATGATTCACGATAATGGAGGATATAATCGACAATGGAATGATATTCTCCATGAGAAACCAAATGAAATGGGATTTGGATGTCCAAACATCATTATTATGTCGAATCAGCAATTTCATAATATGATCAATAAACTCAAATTTGGTATGATTTCTGACTCGACTAATAAGAGAAATATGGAGTTTCATGATGATCATAGAGGAAATAAAGTTCAATTTCTCCTATGTAAATCATGTGGGAAGAGGCACCAAGGAGAATGTTTCAAAGGAACTGGAAGATGCTTTGGGTGTGGAAAAGAGGGACCCAAATCTAGTAAGTGCAAAGGAAAATGTTCAGTTAACACCATGGATGAGGATAATGGTATTGCTAAGATATCAACAATGGTTAAATGTTTTAAATGTGGAATGTACGGGCATTATGCAAACCAATGACCTAAGGGAAAGTCTCATGAAGAGAATTAGTATGGTTGTATGGGTAGAATTTATGTTGATGATGATGAAGAGACGACAAATGATATGTGAGATGAAAGAATTGTTGAAGCTCGGTCAATGGTTTAAGAATGTAGTGGAATGATTACATGTTTATCAAGTGTAATGTTGTATAAGTAATCTCATGGTACTATGGAATAAAGAGACATCTATGGATTGTTACACTGTTGTCTTTCCTTATGTTTTGAAAGTGTATGATGAATGGTACCAGTAACCATGAAAGGTGATTCAGATATTTTTGGAAAGTAGATGATATGCGCATAATGAAGGGATAAGGATAAAATTAAATGTTTGATAGTAATCATGAGCTCATGAATGATATAAGGAGAAGGTTATATCATGGTTTGAGTATATAGAATTTTTGGTTTTTGGTATGTGGAAAGAGTTAATGTTTGACAGCATTCATGTTTTCAGTAAGGTTTAATGGTTATTAATTTTTTCAAGATAATACATGATTAAGGTATTCACATGATTTGAATGTGACCAACAAGATATATGGGGGATAAATGATGGTTGGTTGATGACATTTCAAGTAATCGTTTTCTATATACTATGAGCTTTGACCGATGTATTTTAGATAAAGATTGGAATGGATTATGTTGGACATAAGTTAGTATTGTTTAAGGATATAACTTTTTTCAATATTATTGATGGGATGTTATTGTAATGTAGTTTTAGAAAAAGGACAACCTGCAGGACGGGAGACAGCCCATCGTGTCGGACAAGGCTGTGGGAATCGAACCCACAACCGAAGTGCGACTGGCCTTTATCGCCTACCACTAGCCTACAGGAAGTCCCTGGTTAGTAGAAACTAGTTTTATTATATTAAGCCGTATGATATATGAAGTATAAGTCCATTTTAGGAACCATATATCATTAATCCCACTATTGATGGACTTATGTATTTTTTATAACTTTTATAACCTTTTGTTTGAGATAGATAGAATAAACCATCATTCTATCACATGACCTGCTAACACTTCACGAATGACAAATTCAACTTAATTTCTTTAAGAGATGAAGTGGAAATTGTCCAAATAATGACCAACGGTGAGACTGTACCAAAATCACAAAAGTATTTATTCTAATTCCAATTTCATCAACTTCAGGGAAATGATCTTGAAAACCAAAAATGTTTTCCTAGTGCCCTTATATCCGATGAATCAGATGGTACCTTATATCATCACAAATATATGGCTTTGTGATTAATGGATTTTTCTTAGCCATGTTCTCTACCACTCTCCATCAGAACTTGATGGTTAGATTTTTCTTCCATAACCATATTTTCACCTATGTTCTCTTACGTGGAGTCCCAGTGATGAGTTAATTTGGGTAACTGTTACGTTTCATACCTTAGTTTTTAAATCCAAGTTTTGGTATTCCTTTTTACAATGTGGGTTTCTATAAAAGAAAAATTTGAGTAGTAACCCATTTATAACCCCGAAGAATTTCGAGGGCGAAATTCATTTTTAGGGGGGTAGAATGTAACACCACAAGATTTTATGAAAAATATTATTTTTAATTTAATTAATGTCTTCTGTTGTACGCTACACCAAAAGGATCATGCACAACACGCATCCCGGTCTTAGCTTGCATTACATGCAATAAAGACCTTCCTCGATAGCGTGTGTAGTACGCAATACCGAGTTTCACTAAACGAGATATTATTATAATATTATTATGAACTAGCCGTTATGAACAGTAATACCCACTTTTTGAAATTTTATATATTTTATCTTTCAAAATGGACTTCATTATTGGATTCGGAATATCGAAATTATCTTAGGGTGAAATTTTGGTACTTTTCGGATAAATTTCATATTCTGATGAATAGTGAAAATTACTAAATTTTAATTAAAAACAATTTTTTTAATCGAAATATTTAATAGTGATAAATTATTAATTTGAGAGATTTTAAATTATATTTATAATATATTATTACAATTTAATATAATGTCGATCATTGGATGTAATTTCACTTTTAAACCAGACATAAACAAATGTCAATCTTTTGATGGTTATTATCTATTAAGAACACGCTATTTGTTTTGACAACGGGAATTAATTTTTAAATTAATTAATGCAAATGATATGTTTTGAATTTGGTAAAATAGAAATCATTTTTTTATTCATAATATCAAATATAGCTTAGGCCTAATTTTTGATATTTTTCTGGAAACTTACATTTTTTGATGAATAGTGAAACCACTAAGTGGTAGTTAAAAACTGAATTTTTCATAAAACATAATTTTACCACTTCTGTGAGTGAAATTTCAAAAATCCTAGAGACACGGTTAATATCAAGGACTAAAATGTGGTTCAATGAGATGAAAATAATTTTTGGTGAATAGTAACTTTTTACTTTTTTTACCACGATTAAAAGTAAATAGGGTAATTAAGGGTAAAAATGATATTATTATTACCCTAACACATGTCGTAATTCTATTGGATAAGTATAATTCGTCCAAAACAACCTTAGGAATAACATATGACCATTTAGGCCCACTTTTATTAGATTAGGAAATTTATTATTAATTTATTTAAAGAAAGGTTAAAATAGTTAATATCAATGTTTAATAACTAAATCATTTTTAATATAGGGATATAAATAAGATAAATTCAAATATAAATATTAATTAGAAAGCTAAAAATATTTCCTATATAATGGTATTTTATTTTTAATTTTTAGACTTAAAATAATTTAATTTATTTATGATAGAATGATGATCCAGTAATTATCTTATTAATGAAATATTGACATAATTGATGTTATAAATACCCAAAGAAATGTAATTTGAGACTTTTTATGAATTACAATAATTTTCAATGTTAATATGACATGTTAGTATTGATTTAGTTAACGTTTTTTGAACTAATTATTCTGGTATGATTTTCACAAAAATCAATTACCAAATAGTGTCAATATTGACATAAAATAGTTTTTAAAACTATTATTATATTATTAATTATTATTATATTCCTAAAAATCTATGGTTGGGCCAATATACTTATATAATGATAGTTTAATCATTAATGGACCACTTGGGGGGTTTCGTGGATGTATACGGTATGTTTATTAACTATATTATATAAAAATACAAAGTGACATGGTAAATGGAAATCTAATTAACTAAGAGTTAAAACTAAATATTAAGGATAATATAATGACCTAAACTTGTATAAATTCTATTTTATTAGAGTATTTCAACCCATACCGACCTTAGCTTCGAAATATATCAATTTTTAGCTATTAAAAACCGAAAATGACTTTATAATAAAATAATATTTTTTGTTATTCCAAAGATGCCCCTCTCCTCCCTTATAAAAGGGCACCTCCTCCCTCTCTTCCTCACACCACATTGAGCCTTCACGCTAGGACAACCCCTGCCATATTATCTTCTACACTTCCCTAGAAACATCCTAGGGGTCGTGGTCTTCTTCAAAGAACAATTTTAGTGCCCTAAAAGTAGGTCTTAAAGAGACCCTTCAAAAAAGAGGTAATGTCCATTACCGATTCATTCAACATTATTTCTTCTTCCAATTCTTCTTTTTTAGTTGTTTAATTATGAGTTAATAACATCAGTATCACCAATATACTGATATGTTATTATAAGTATCAAACAACCACATTTTTCCATCTATCCATCCTACGGAAAACAAAATCACCGCGCGTGCGTACGTACAGAATACCGTCTCCACACCGTGGTGTAATCTATTTTACACCACCACCTTACTTGGATGGGTATAATGGTGAAAGTAATAAATATATATGATTATTGTAAAGTTATATTGATTCTGGAGATTATATATACCCTTTAATACTATTCCACTATCCTGGGAATGATATCATCGCTCGTGCGTACGTACGGACTACCGTCTCCACGATGCGATGAGATTCACTCTCCATGTTAAACATTAAAGAATGATTATAAAGTATATATAATAAGTAATAATTAAATATATGACATAATAATGCTACTGGATTTATGTATATATATATATTTATGTCATCTACTTACTTCCATTCAATTCAATAAGGAAACAAAAATAGCGTTCATGCGTACGTACGACCTACCGTCTCTAGGAACGATGTATTTCTTTCCATTTATAAATCTATTATATATATGTATATTATGAATATATATTATTTATAAATATTTTTTTACATTCTGGATGTAAGTAATCATGATCTAAGTAATCATATGAATAATTACAAGTTAAAACACGAACGAAAAATTAAACGATTTTACCCAAAATGCTACTTTAACATGAATTTACAAAAGAAGGGGTAATATAAAGTCATAAGTTAACCATATATGATATAATAACAGTGAATATGATTATGTAATAAGTCAATGACATTATTTAAATCATTATACAGGAGGTTTGGATACGTACGAAGCATATCGTACCTAAGGTAAGGGATAATTTTTCAAATCACATTTTTATCCGAGATTGCTTATTTGTAAGTATTTACTGGGTTTATTTCTATCATCCATGTCCATGTTTTATAAAAGTGTTTTCATGTATTTTTAATTTCCTTTTTACCAATTTTTGACTTTTACTACATGTTTTGTATGAAATCTTTCTTTTACGAGGTACTTTTTGACTTTTCCAGCAAATGTACGAGGAGAATGTTCTTTTAACTTATTCCGCACGAATGGATTTTTACGGTTTTATAAAGCCTTATTTTCATGAAGATTCCTCCAAAATATTTCATGACTAGTTTCAACAAAATCATTTTCTTTTAAAATTTCATGACATTTTGTGAAAATAGAATGATTTTGAAGAAGAAAGGATATTTTCCTCAAGAATTCCTTTCAAGTGTTTTATCAAAACCATTTTTCATCTAAGATGACATTATTTCATATGTGTATGTTTAAATTATCATGTATATATGATTTAAATGGTTTCACTTTTCTTATTATGAAATGATATCCATTTCCTTTATATGGATTATGTGATGATGGGATGATGTTTATGAAACCCATTTTATTTATTGGGTTATTATGAATGATGTATGTTTATTTTGTGGCCGAAGTAAGAATGATTTCATTATGAGATGGGTGGGACCTGTATCTCCCTCTAATGCATTGGGTAAATACTTACATCTCATGAGATAGACATGGCTGGAATGGTAAGTTAATCTGGTTGAGTATTACAGGACTGGAACGAGGATGAACTCGATTCAGAAAGGGACTTTGTCCACTATGAAAGTCTTGGCATCAATTCCTTGGCTACTATGGAAATCATTACATGTGCTTAATGGATTCCAAAATTCCATGTTTTATTCCCATGTTATTTTATCATGATTTATGTTCCATTGTGATCTATCCCTTATGTACTTCAATGTTTTATGTCGTTGCTCAAGATTTTGATGTTTAAACAGTATGTTCATGTTTTTTAAGTTCAAATGTATACGGTATGTTTTATTTTATCCATTCTTACCCTTACTGAGCATTTGAGCTCACCCTTTTTATGTTTTATTTTCCCCCAGGATTAAAAGAAAGGTTTTATGTAAGGAAACAAAAAGTGGAAGATCTTTATGGGAGATGATGAAGATCTTTCACCATGATTAGAATATTACGTTCCATGTTTCCGAAGACATTAAACTATTACGGTCCTTGTGTGTCAGTTTTTTTATGTATTAAGTATTTTTCAAAAGTAATGTAATGTCCATGTACATCAGGCTATTGGTCTCTACAGTTGGTATCAGAGGAAATGTTTAGTCAACCTTTGGAAACTAGGATGCGAGAACTCTAGTGGGATCTCTAGAGATATTTATAAGGTATGTCTAGGGATGTCCATAAGGAACTACTACAAATCTGAGCTAGATCCACAGACCTATAGCCACGGTTTTATAGGTCCGTGGCTATATCTTTTATACTACCACGGTTAATTATGTCATTCGTGGCTATATCCAGCACCCCAGTTTTTTCTCAAACCCATCGGGCTCCTTCTCCTCCCCCTCGCGATTCCTCCTCCTCACCGCGCCCTCCCCCTCCCCAACGCCTCGACGCCGACGCCTCCTCCGCGCCACGCCCTCCTCACCGCACCCTCCTCGCCGCGCACTCCTCGTCGTGCCCTCCTCGCCGCGCCCTCCTCCCCAATTCCTCCTCGCCGACACCTCCTCCGCGCCGCGCCCTCTTCACCTCTCCCTCCTCGTCGTGCCCTCTGCGCCGCGCCCTCCTCTCCATGGTGTCAGTGAGCATTACTTGGTGGAGGTTCATTGACAAATCCAAGTGAGTCTCGTTGTGTGTTGTGTCATTTTTCTTCTACATAGGATAATTTATGGCTACTCATGGAACCAATATAAGAAGTTTAGGTTAGGGATTATCAACTCTTGACTTTGGGGAATTACATGTTTCAAGACATCAGGGCTCTTGCCATAGGTCCCAAAGTGAAGCTCTTCATGCCTCTAAGAATCACAAGAGGTATGGGGAACCTTGACTCAGCTCTTGTATCCACCATTGGGGGGTAGTAAGTTTAAATGTTCTTGTTATGGTATTCTTAATCTTTGGATGTCTCCCCTTGTTTAAAAAATCATTTTGGTCTTATCCACATGAAAATCTAGTGTTTTTTCCTTTTTGGATGTTAATATCTGATTGGTTAGACCTTGTGAGTCCATTTTGGTTTTGGTTTGTACTCATCTCAAGATGGTTTTGTCTTGTAGAGATGATGAATCATGTTTTTGTTTTCCACTTGGTCTAGAGTTTCTTTCACTAACCCCTTTGGGGGGGGGTTGGTCTATATGGGGAGTTCCTTGGATGGTTCGTGTTGGGTTTCCCATATCGGTCAGTTCTAGTTAGTTTTTAAGGGTGGGGAGTCTATTTTTCCCTCCCATATTGGTAATCCAGTTTTGTATCTGGGGTAGCTTGTCAATGGATAGTTTCGTTTGGGGTTGTTGGTTTCAAGTATTTATTTTCTGGTGAATGTTGTTTTTTTAGATAATACCCAATGGTCTTGTTTGAAACAAGTTTTTAGAAGTTTTGTCCCATTTTTTCCATCATTTTTATGGTATTGGTTTTCGATCACTGTATTGTTCAAGGTAAGGGGTGTAAGTTTTTTTCATAATGGTTGATATGTTCTTTGATTTTAGGAGTTAAATCATGTGAGCATGTGAACCTTATACATTGAATAGATCGATTAGAGATTTTTTGGCTTTTTGAGGGAAGAAATTATAATGGCGGGGAAAATTGTTACACCCTAGTTTTTTCCTTTTTTTCTTGGATTATCTTTTCCTCTATCTAGTTTTAGGTGTTCAGGATTTAAATTTTGAGTTTTGGATGTTTTTTCTTTAGTTACACAGTTTCGGTGCACGGTTAATGGGTAACCGTTTGACATATTGATTTTCAGTCTCATTTTAGTGCATTTTAAACATTCATGGTTTGAGTTTCATGAATTGAACACAATTTTTTCTAAAATTAATGCTTCCTAAGAGAAACCATACAAATATATGTGTGTTTTTGGTTGAGGGTGCACATCTAGGAAAACCGTGAAGAAGGTATGCACTCGGTTCTGAAAATTTGGTTAGAACCATGTCACAATGTTCACACATTGTTTACCAAACCATGTGGTCAAAAGGTCTGGGTGCTTAGTGTGTCAAGTAAGGGGAGCATGATTGGTGCACAGTTTGGGAAACCGTGCAGCCTAACCATGTACAGTTCCCTAGTCATTAAATGTATGAATTATCCTTTCTACCCTGTTCTAATTTTGTCCCCAAAATTCTCAATTTCTCCCCCTCCTAGTTATTTTGATTGAAATAGAGGCCCTTTCTACCTGTCAAATCCTCCTCTCCTCTTCCAAGGGTTTGATCTAGGGGGTTTTTCAAGGTTTTGTGGTTATTTATCATTGTAATCTTCTTCTCTCTTCTTCCTCTTCCCACTTCTTACATTTTCTCTTGAGTTCTTATTTTTTCATTGTCATATGGATCTTGGTTTCATGTTTCTTTGTGTTTTAATTGGGTGTTTTTCTTGGTTAAGGCTCCTCTTTGTTTTTCTGTCTTCTTCGAGCCTTCACAAAGTTGTTTTAGGTTGCCATTTTTGAATCGTTGTGAGTTTGAGGTAGGTTTCCTTATGCACCATCCCTTTAAATTTAAGAATCATTGATTTCTGTATTTTTTCACATTCCTTAGATATTAAATAGCAATGTATCATTTTTAGAATAGTTTTTTGATATGAAATGAGTTTGTTTTTTTAATTATTTTGACGTATATGGAAATTTTTTTTAAACTATGCACACCAAGTGTTTGATATGTTTCCTGGTTGGCCTTTGTAAGTAGATTATGGTTTTTGAAGCATGGTATGAATTTTTAAATGTATTTTTGTCTTTTAAAATGATGGTTTTGGTTTCTTAAATGGGTTTAATGAGTGGTTTTGGATTTAAAATAGTTGTGTGCTTGGATCTTGAAAATGGTTTGACTTGTGACAAAAAAGAGTTGGTTTCCTTTTAGAAAAGTATGATTTCTATAAGGGTGGTTGAGGTTTATTTGGAAGTTTTACAATTTAGTTGTCATGAAAAATCTCCTTGGATAATTATATTTTTTGGGACATTTTTAATGTTATAGGATTTCAATACTGAGAGACACCCATGTGAATATATGGTTTAAAGGAAAGAGATTGTTCCTTGGGGTGACATGGGGGTGACTTGTTGTGTGTTTTGTTTGTGTTTGATGTATGTACATATGATTGGATGCTTTTTTGGAATTATTAGCTCACCCCCACTTTAGTATTGACATGAGAACCTATAATAGATATCATATTTTTGGTGAATGGTTGTTGCACTAGCTTAATATTCTTCTTTGGGTAGTGGCCCTTAGCATAGAAATTTCTTCGATTTGGGATAGTGCCCCTCAACTAGACTAGGTAGGGTGAAATCGAGCCTATGGATGAGTTGATGTCATAGAGTGACGCATGGATTTAGTATGATTATAATTTAAGTATGTCCTATATTGTTCAACTGAGCTTCTAGGTTCTCATATGTCCTACGACAGTTAGTTATCCACACTGGATAATTGAGATGCATTGTTGGTTCATTACCTGTGCATATTATTTTCTGTTGCCTTTGTTTTTTTAATCATTTATATATATCTCTTGTGTGGTATCCCTTTTGAGAAGATTGATAATTGTTTTCAAAGGTTTTTGGAAAAAATATTTTGGAAACGTTTTTCACTTATTTCCCCCTTTTTAAATGAAAACGACCTCATTATCCTTTAAAATGATAATGTATCTTCCTTGGTAAATAATATGGATTTGAATGAAATATGGAAATAGATCATGTTTTGTTTTAATGTGTAAATGTGTGAAAAACTTACCTTTTTATATTGTATTTCAAACATAAAATTTATGTTTCTTTATTTAAAGGGAAATCATTCAAAAAATATTTTTTAGGAAGGCCTACTGAGTTTTAATACTCAATCCTATATTTCTTTCTGGTTGTTATCTTTTTGTATTGGTTCCTACTTGGTTTCGATCATTGTGGGAGATGGTTAGTTTTGGTATTGGATAGTGAACCACAAAGTCAAATGGATACATTGTGTTCATTATGTTTAGTTTGGGTTTGTTGTTAATTTTTTTTGTTTTTTTGTTTTTTTATAAATTATGTTCAATTTGATAATTTGTATTAATTTAATTAGGCCAATCTGTTTATTTCTTATTTTGTTGTTTATTTATATTGGGTGAAATCATTTCGATTATTTTTATATTGATGCCCAAACACTAGTTTCTAGCCTGGAAGGATCGGTAATGCCTATTGGGACTTGTCTCAAGTCGACCCAGGTGACTTGTGTTGGTTCATTAAACATTTAAAATTTGGATTATATTGATATTTTTTATGTTTTGTTTCTACTAAATTGGTGAATATTATTTTTCCTTCTTAATTGAATCAACACACATGAAAAGGTGAAGAATTCATATCTAGATAATAAACTAGTTTCCTATTGAATCTTAGTTTGTGTGAGAACACCCTTCAAATTAAAGAAGTAAATATGATGAAATACCTTTCTTTAAATTTAAATGTGATGTGTGGTGGTTGTGATATTTAGTGGTTATGATGTGTGGTGGTTCAGATGTTTGGTGGTTTTGATATGTGGTGGTTGTGATATGGGGAGTGTTTACATTGATAGGATGAGTTGTGTTGTGTCGTGTTGTGCTTGTTTCTATATTGTTATGGAGTGAAATGATAATGAAAAAATCCAAAATTTAATGAGTTGGAATAGATAATGAACTTTTTAAATAAAATGGGAAGTGTGGTTAAGGATTTTATTGTTAAACATGAAATGAATGGGCTTGATAATGAGAGATGGTTTATAATTCAAAAATTTGGAAATGGATTATCTTGAAAAGGAAATGTGGAATGTGGTTTGTGTTTTGTGTCTTGATTGTGAGGTGTAATTAATTTATAGGTGGCTGTGAAAGTGGTATAGGTAATGATACTTTAAGGTTATGTTTTATTATATGATGGTACTCTTCTTATAGACCCATAGTTTGTTCTTATGTGTAATAATATTATATATTATGTATTTATTGTGATTTTTATACACACACCACCAACATTGATAATTATGTGTTGAAACCCAAGTGTTGGGGGGTGGGGGTGTTTTTCCCAAAATCCTATATAGTGAGGTCCAAGGGTAGGATACCCACTCTTCCACACTCTCTCTTCTAGGTGAGGTTCTTAAACATGAGAAGTGATAACCTAAAAATATAGAGAACTTATTTTTGTTTTTATTAGATTGATGAGGTTGTTCATAGTGTGTGTTGTTCATAGTTGGAGGAGGGCGTGTGGTTGATGTCCTTCATGTTCATAATAAAATACAATACTAGATATGTGGAAGTATTCATAGAGTATGTGTATGTGATGACTAGTTTCACATAGGGTGCTTGGTATGATGTGTATTCCCATGTGTCTTTGTGAAGGATGATGTGACTAGTTACATGTAGGGTTCTTGGTATGTTTCAGTTTCCTAGGATTTCTCAGACACGATTATTTGGAATGGATGGGAGTGCTGGGAAATATAATGTTGGGGTGTAAGAGTGGAAATTGTTTGGGAAACCGGTGTGGGGTACCATTTTTTATCAATTTTCTTAAGATTTTGTTACTATACTTGGATGTTTTATTTTTTGAGTGTTTCATGGTGGGGATGGGATTGGTTGGTTGTTTTTTAGGTACATGTTGGTTCTGGTATTCATCCACTAATGAATTAGTACTCCTTTTTCACTTGTTTATGAGAGAACTTGTGTATGATTCTACTATGTATTCATGATATAATCACCCAATATATATTCAAACTATTTTTCAGGTTTCGAGCAGGACTTCATAAGCCATGATGGATAATACTATCTTCTACATCCGAGTTATTGCTGAGTCACTACCTAAGGTTTTCGTTTGGGTATTTATTTTTAGGCTCTTTATATTCATTTACATTATATATGCATTACATGATGTTTTTGGTTTCCATTTTTATTTATTTCAGGGAGTTTGTTTAGTTATTGGTATCCTATATCCAAATAATAATTTATATATTTTAGGGTAATGCCTTCCATTTGTGAGGTTTTTATACCCTTTATGCTAGTTGACGACCTGAGGCCTACTAAATGCAAGATTCAAGGGTAATTAACTCTCTAATTTTATTTCTAATACAATAGGGTTACCATTGGTGGGAGTGGTACTTAAATATATTCCCTAGTACTCAAAATAAATATAGCACAAGAACATTTATATAAATGTGTTTAGTAATATCTCTTTCAAAAGTGAGTGTAAATATTGGATAGTCACTTCATAGCATGAGTAAACATTTGCAGTCAAATAACATGATTTTAAAAGAATTGAAACATGAAAATGGAACCATATCCCCAATACTATAATGTTCTATATTTTAGAATTAGATAGTTTATAATTATGGGAAGACATCCTAACTAAATATAGTAAATTTGATATTAAATATTGTTTTTAAAGAATATATAAAAAAATAAATAGAAATGAAAGAGAACCCTTAACATAAAATTAATTCCCTTCATAAAATTAGATACTCTTATTTTTTAATAGAACTTAACTTCATATTTTAGTATCACATTTAAAACTAAAAAAATATAAGACAATATACAAATATGTGGGAAAGAAAGACATGACCTATTGATTTTTCTTCAAATGGGTAGATTTAATTAAGATCCTATACTTAAGTAATACTAAAATAAGAAGATAAAACATTAATAGAAGAATATTAATACATTTCACTTTTTGATGTTGCGATATGGGAGGTTAATATCTCTAATAAAAACTCAATCTCGTATCCCTGCGGCGGTTACTCCTCCAGGATGACACCCAGCAGCGGTCATGCCGCGGTCACGCCGTGGTCACGCCGCGGTCACACCGCGGTCATGTCGCGGTCACGTCGTGATTTGGCCCTACTCCCGGACGACACCCGGCGGCGGTTACTCCTACAGGATGACACCCTGTGGCGGTCACTCCGCGGTCACGCCGTGATTTGGCCCTGCTCCAGGATGACACCATGCGGCGGTTACTCCTCTTTAGAGAAACATTGAATGGTTAGCTCTATAATTTTTCATATTTCCTCATTCCTAAACTATATCTCCTCTCAGCGCTGCCTCTCATCCATCTTTCCACAAAATGTGCATAGCAGGTGGTACAAAGGCTCAATTCAACTGAAAACATTGGTTTGGAATTGTCTGTCATCTTTTATTGTACATGTATCACATAATATTTGTTCGGTAAGTCTTTTTTTTCCTCATCCTCTCCACATGTTGTCCGAACCAGATCATCCTCATCCTCTGCACATGTCGTCTGAACTGGTTCAGCCTGTTGTGATGGAAATTCAATGTCTGCTTTTGGCTGTTTTAGATGAAATTCCTTCCATAATTCCCTTATCTCATGTTGCACTCATTGGAGGAGGATGATCACTGCCAAGTTTAGTTTTAAAGGCTGCACACAATCTGTTTCATGTAATTCAAAAGAGGTTGTTCTATTCTGAGGGCCTATTTCATGCTGGAGTTCCTACATTTCCCCCACAAGCTGGAAAAGGGAGGTCTGTTTGGGCCTATGCAAACAGGGCTTGTTTGTTATGTACAAAGATTCAACTGGAGACCTGGTTTCCTTGAAGAGTTTCCGGGAAGGGTCTTCACTATAGAGGAGACTAGATCTGGTCTGTATTTGGTAGTTGCTTCCATGATGGTTCCCACAACTGTTTGACTGAATTTCACACCAAACCAAGCCCTGTTAGTGAATATTTTTCGATGCACTATAGAAATACCATGGCCAACCCACCAAAATCAAACCAGCTATTCCAGGTCCATTTCTACTCTCACTAAAAAAATCCAAACTCAAGCCCTGCTACAATTCCAAGCTCCCACTTCAATTTAGCCTCTATGAACTCCTTCCCAGTCCCCCACCATTTTTCAATCCACCTAGGCAACCCATCCACAACTTGACCACCAATCATGCCTACCCACCTCTCAAATTATAAGCCACCAACCCCATATTTTCCACCAGGCATACCACTTTAAAACCATTCCAAGCCTCAACCAATTCTAACCAATTAAACCAGACCCCTTAACATTTGAAGCCCTCATCTAAATTTCTATTCCAAATCACTTATTTTAGACCCAATCAGCCCTGCCACTTTAGAAAAACAAGAGCAGCCTACTTAAAATCCAGTCCAACATAGATTCCTTCATGCATGCCCCCATGAGTCCACAGACTCACCTCAACCAAATTATTAACCACCTAGACACCTGGAAGCCACAAGAGGAGATAGAAGGTTTATAGATTTTTTTTGTAATATTGTATTCCATTGGAAGAGAATTTGTTGGATGCTGCCACTTGTAATGAGGTACTTAATTTCCTCTCCCTCTTTCTTCCATTAAATATTAGACAGATCCTACGTAAAAAAAATCATTCTCCACCTCCAGGGAAGGAACTCTCAGCTACCGTTCTTTTGTTCTTCTTCCTGCTGATGAATAAAATTCCCCAAGTATATTGGGAAAATTTTATTCATTTTTCTTCATTTACCTATTTTTACTTACTGCTGATTTTAGCAGCCAGATTCGGTCTTTTATCAATAGCCCATGACATCCATCCGTTGTCTAGGGGGTCTAGTGGGGGGGGTCCAGTGGGGGGGGGGGTCTATCCTGGGGTGTCTAGGGTCTGGGGGGGGGGGCTGTCCTAGGGGGTCTGTCCATGGGGTGTCTATGGGGTCCAGTGGGGGGGTCTGTCCTGGGGGGTCCAGTGTCTAGGGGGGGTCTGCCGTGGGGGGTCTGGTTTTGGGGGGGTGGGTAGGTTCTGGGGGCTGTCCATGGTCTGGGGGGCTGTCCAGGTTCTGGGGGGATCTGTCATGTGGTGTCCAGGGTCTGGGGGGGTAGGACTGGCAGGGGTGTCCATGGTCTGGGGGGGGTCTGTCTTGGGGTGGGGTCTATCCTGGGGTGTCCAGGGTCAGGGGGCAGGGGGTAGGGGGCAGGGGGTAGGGGTGTCCAGCAGGGGGAGGGGTGTCCAGTAGGGGGAGGGGCTATCTAGGCAAGGGGGAGGGGTGTCCAGCATGGGGGAGGGGTGTCCAGGGGGGTGGTCCAGGGGTGTCCAGGGGTGGTGGTCCAGGGGGAGGGGTGTCCAGCAGTGGTGTCTATTGCAGGTATTCCTTTTTGGACTTCAACAGATTATGCAGGGACTCGGCGAATGGTCCTTCAACAGATTATGCAAGGACTCGGCGAATGGTTCTTCAACTTCTTCCTCTTCTCCCCCAAACTGTAACTCTCTCTCTCTCTGTACTACTTGCTCTCAATACAGAAATTTACCATTGTACCTTCTTGTTTTTCTCCTCTCTCAATTTTATTCCTAACCAAATGTGTGTCCTCTGTTTCTATCAACCTTCAGCACACCTTCTATACATCTTCAACTTGTATTCCTTCCACCTATTTCGCAAATAATATGTGCCAAGAAATGTATGTTCTGTATTGTTCTCAGTGGCTATAGCATGGTTATACCAACGGATGAAAATTCATTCGTGGCTATATGTGCGATTTGGACAATATTCTCTCGGGCTCCTCCTACGGAACCCTCCCCGACTCACTCCCCTCCCCCGACGTTCTCCCCTCCCCGGACGACCGCGCCTCCCCCCTCCCCGGACGACAGCGCCTCCCCCGACGCCGACAGACTCCCCTCCTCCCCTAACGCACTCCCCTCCTCCCGACGACCTCTCCTACCCGGACGATCGCGCCTCCCCCGACGGACTCCCCTCCTCCCGACTGACTCCCCTCCTCTGGTCACCATTAATATATTTGAGGGATAACTTGGATTCTCTTTTCATATCCATTTGGGGGAAATAAATATCATCTGGTAACTGATGACCAGTAATGAGAGCCTAATAATTTTCCTCATCATCAGTGAATCCTTATAAAAATAGGAAAAATTATGATTGGACGTCTTGAGCTGGTGTGATAAAGACAACCACCTGGCCTACTCAATTAATATTGGAATTATTAAGCATTATTTCAGTAGATCATTGAAAATCACCATCAAAATATGTTTTCTAATACTCTTTGACATGATCCACTAAGAGGGTAGCCTCATTTGGGAAATCAACATTCAGGGGAAGTTCTTCAGGGGTGGATGTGTGTCCACTAGGTCTGTCCAGTTGGGGCATGGGGGTTGTCCAGTGGGGTGCAGGGGGAAGGGGTGCCCAGTAGGGGGAGGGGTGTCCAGCAGGGGGAGGGGCTGTCCATGTAGGGGGGAGGGGTGTCCGGCAGGGGGGGAGGGCTATCCATGTGGTGCAGGGGGTGTCCAATGGGGCTGTCTAGTGGGGCTGTCCAGTTGGGGCATGGGGGCTGTCAAGTGGGGTGCAGGGGGGGCATGGGGGACTAAGGGGGGCATGGGGGTGCAGGGGGTGTTCAAGGGGGCTGTCCAGGGGGTTGAAAGGGGGTGAAAGAGGGCTGTCCAGGAACCTAATCCCATGCAGGTTATGAATGTCAATATAGAGAAAATGCAGTGCTGTCAAGATTAGGAAAATATCATAAAACATCCCACAGATACTTCATAGGCACCAGGTATAACTATTTCACCACCTATAGATAGTGATCACGGTGCTATAAAATCTGGTAACTCTATTTCAAATCACAATTCCAATGTTTTGTTTAATGCAGTACTACATGAAATGCAAGCAGATTTTATCTGAGGATGAGCATGTGTGACCATGATTTCACCAAGCAGTTTGTTTAGTTGATAAACAGTTTTCTGGTAATGGTCTCCAATTTCAAATATGTTTTATTTTATTTCCATAAACATTTTATAGTTAATTCTGTTTTATTTTCCAGACTGATTATATGTATGTTTTCCTAGATTACTCATATATAGCTACTTCTAAATTTTGTTTCAAGTGTTTCCCAAGTCCTACTAAGAACATATAGTATGGGGTGGTCCTACTAAGAACCTATAGTTTGGGGCCAGTGTCCAGCAGGGGTCAAATGTCCAGCAGGGGTAAATATGCAGGGCGAGTCCAGTGTCCAGGGGGGGAGTCAAGTGTCCAATAGGGGTAAATATGATTTGGGCATCCCAAGAACTTGTTTCCAGGGGGAGTCCTGCATCCAGCAGGGGTACAAGGAGGCTGGTAGGGGAGGGGGGAGTATGGGTCCAGTGTCCAGCAGGGGTCCAGTGTCCAGTAGGGGAAAATATGTAGGGGGAGTCCAGTGTCCAGGGGGCGGGAGGGGGGGTGCTGTCCAGGGGGGTGTTGTCCAGGCAGGGGGGGTGTCCAGCAGGGGGGAGGGGTGCTAAACATGGTATGTAAATCTGATGTAGTTCAGTCTGTTCTTGTCTTATCTCATGCTGCTAAACATGTCAGAATTGATGAATTGGTACCTGTTAAACCTGAATCTCGCAGTGCTGAAGATGTTGTGGTTATCAGATCAGATAAACTTGGTTATCAGATCAGGGGGCAGGGGGACTAGTAGGGGACTGATAGGGGGGCTAGTAGGGGCAGGGGGACTAGCAGGGGGCAGGGGGACTAGAAGGGGGTAGGGGGGCTGGCAGGGGGCAGGGGGGCTGGCAAGGGGACTAGCAGGGGGGACTGGTAGGGGGTGGTAGGGGGGACTGGCAGGGGGGCAGGGGGGGGGGGGGGCTGGCTGGCAGGGGCAAGCAGGGGGTGGTAAGGGGGGAACTAGCAGGGGGCAAGCAGGGGGTGGCAAGGGGGGAACTAGCAGGGGCAGGGGGCAGGGGGGATGGCAGGGGGACAAGCAGGGGGTGGCAGGGGGAGGGGTGTCCAGGCAGGGGGGGAGGGGTGTCCATGCAGGGGGAGGGGTTGTCCAGCAGGGGGGAGGGGTGTCCAGGCAGGGGGAGGGGCTGTCCAGTAGGGGGGAGGGGCTGTCCAGCATGGGGGGAGGGCTGTCCAGCAGGGGGAGGGCTGTCCAGTAGGGGGGAGGGGTGTCCAGTAGGGGGGAGGGGTGTCCAGGCACGGGGGAGGGGTGTCCAGCAGGTGGGAGTGGTGTCCAGGCAGGGGGAGGGGCTGTCCTGCAGGGGGAGGGGTTGTCCTGTAGGGGGGAGGGGTGTCCAGTAGGGGGGAGGGCTGTCCAGCATGGGGGAGGGGTGTCCAGCAGGGGGGAGGGGTGTCGAGGCAGGGGAGGGGTTGTCCAGCAGAGGGGGAGGGGTTGTCCTTGAGGAATGTCGAGCTGAGAATGAACATGAATAGGTGTAACAGCAGGTACAGTAAAATCTGGCAACCCTATTAGTATATGTCATGTGTAACCTATAGGTTGAGGTCTATAATGATGCTCCTAGACATGTTCTGGTTTTTTAAAAAATGTTGGGACCTCTCTATTTTCTATTTCTTGATTCATGTATGTTGGTTGTTGGTACCCCATGTTGATAGGATGTTTCATCTTAATTCTAGTTGTGGTAGAGAACCCTCTTTGATAAGGTGCTCATGATGGGATTACGAGTTGAGGATCTGCTTATAGAATATATCCAGCAGAATTGTGCATTACCATTTTCAGCATGAACACATCCTTGGGTAGGGGGGGTTTGGCAGGGGGACTATCATGGGGCATGGGGGCTGGCGGGGGAGGGGGGACTAGCAGGGGGCAGGGGGGCTGGCAGGGGGACAAGAAGGGGGTAGGGGGGCTGGCAGGGGGACAAGCAGGGGGTGGCAGGGGGGACTAGCAGGGGCATGGGGGACTGGCAGGGGCAGGGGGGACTAGCAGGGGGTGGCAGGGGGTAGGGGGGACTTGCAGGGGGTGGCAGGGGGGACTGGCAGGGGGTGGCAGGGGGGACTGGCAGGGGGTGGCAGGGGGTGGCAGGGGGTGGCAGGGGGTGTCCATGGGGGTGTCCAGGGGCTGTCGAGGGGGTATCCTGGGGGTGTCCAGTGGGTGTCGAGGGGGTTGGGGGGTATTTTTTTATGGATTTGGACACCCTATAGCCACGGTTTAAACCGTGGCTATTGGTTTATTACCACGGTTATTAACCATGGCTATAGACATAATGTCGCGGTTTTAAACCGTGGAAATTAAGTCTGTTCGGCCTTTAGTATAGCCACGGTTGCAACCGTGGCTATAGTGTTAAAGCCATGATTTGGAACCGTGGATATAGGTCTAGGCCTATAGCCACGCCAAACTTAGCCACGGTTTGAGGAACCATGGCTATTACATATAGCCATGGTTTTAGGGCCTGTGGCCATGGTTTAGAAACGTGGCTATAGCCCGAATTTCCAGTAGTGAGGTTAGGTATAAATATAGGTTATAGTCCTAAAATTATGGTAACGATATTATATTAAACCTAAGATGTTAGATATTGCAGTTACTCCCCCTTTATTATGATTTTTTCCTCTCACACTATTCTTTTTGTGTTTTAGAAAATGGCTGGAAACAAGATGATTCACGATAATAGACGATATGATGGACAATTGAATGATATTCTTCATGAGAAACCAAATGAAATGGGATTTGGAAGTCCAAACATCATTATTATTCCAAATCATCAATCTCATAATATGATCAATAAACTCAAATTTGGTAAGTTTCTTGACTCGACTAATAAGAGAAAGATGGATTTTCATGATGATCATAGAGGAAAGAAAGTTAAATTTCACCTATGTAAATCATGTGTGAAGAGGGACTAAGGAGAATGTTTCAATGGAACTAGAAGATGCTTTGGGTGTGGAAATGAAGGACACAAAGCTAGTAAGTGCAAAAGAAAAGGTTCAGTTAACACCATGGATGAGGATAATGGTATTTCTATGACATCAACAATGGTTAAATGTTTTAAATGTGGAATGTACGGGCATTATGCAATCCAATTCCCTAAGATAATGTCTCATGAAGAAAATTAGTATGGTCATATGGGTAGTAATTATGTTTTTGATGATGAAGATACTACAAATTATATGTGAGATGAAATAATTCATGAAGCTCGGTCAATGGTTTAAGAAGGTAGTTGAATGATTACATGTTTTCAAGTGTAATGTTGTATAATTAATCTCATGGTACAATGGAATAAAAAGACATCTAAGAATTGTTACACTATTGTCTTTCCTTATGTTTTGAATGTATATGATGAATGGTTCCAGTAACCATGAAAGGATGTTCAGTTATTTTTTGAAAGTAGATGATATGCGCATAAGGAAGGGATAAGGAGAAAATTAATTATTTGATAGTATTCATGAGCTAATGACTGATATAAGGAGAAGGTTATATCGTGGTTTGAGTTTATAGAATTTTTGGATTTTGGTATGTGGAAAGAGTTAACTTTTGACAGCATTCATGTTTTCACTAAGGTTTAATGGGTATTCAGTTAATAAAGAGAATACATGATTAAGGTATTCACATGATTGGAATGTGACCAACAAGATATACGGGGGATAAATGATGGTTGGTTGATGACATTTCAAGTAATAGTTTTCTTTATACTATGAGCTTGGACTGAAGTATTTTAGATAATGATTGGAATGGATTATTTTGGACATAATTTATTATTGTTTAAGGATTGAAATTTTTCCGATATTATTGATGGGATGTTATTGTAATGTAGTTTTAGAAAAAGGACAACCTGCAGGACGGGCGACAGCCCATCGCGTCGGACAAAGCTGTGGGAATCGAACCCACAACCGAAGTGCGACTCGCCTTTATCGCCTACCATTGGCCTATAGGAAGTCCCTGGTTAGTAGAAACTAGTTTTATTATATTAAGCAGTATGATATATGAAATATAAGTCCATTTTAGGAACCATATATGATTAATCTCACTATAGATGTACTTATGTATTTTTCATAACTTTTATAACATTTTGTTTGAGATAGATGGAATGACCCATCATTCTATCACATGATCTGCTAACACTTCACGAATGACAAATTCAACTTCATTTATTTAAGAGATGAAGTAGAAATTGTCTATAGAATGACCAACGGTGAGACTATACCAAAATCACAAAAGTATTTATTCTAATTCCAATTTCATCAACTTTAGGGAAACGATCTTGAAAACCAAAAATGTTGTCCAAGTGCCCTTATATCCGATGAATCATATGGTACCTTAGATCATCAGAAATATCTGGCTTTGTGATTGATGGCTTTTTCTTAGCCATTTTTTCTACCACTCTCCATCAGAACTTGATTAGAATTTTCTTCCATATCCATATTTTCACCTATGTTCTCCTACGTAAAGACCCAGTGATGAGTTAATTTGGGTAACCGTTACATTTCATATTTTAGTTTTTAAAGCCATGTTTTGGTATTCCTTTTTTAGATGTGAGTTTCTATTAAAGAAACTTTCGAGTAGTAAACCATTTATAACACAGATGAATTTCGAGGGAGAAATTCATTTTAAGGGGGGTAGAATGTAACACCCCGAGATTTTATGAAAAATATTATTATTAATTTAATTAATGTCTTGTATTGTATGTTACACCAAAAGGATCTTGCACAACACACATCCCTGACTTGGCTTGCATTACACGCAATAAATACCTTCATCGATAGCGTGTGTAGTACGCAATACCGAGTTTCACTAAACGAGATATTATTATAATTTTATTATGAACTATCCGTTATGAATAGTAATACCCAATTTTTGAAATTTTATAAATTTTATCATTCAAAATGGACTTCATTTTTGGATTCGGAATGTCGAAATTAGCTTAGGGTGATATTTTGGTACTTTTCGGATAACTTTCATATTCTGATTAATAGTAAAAATTACTAAATTTTAATTAAAAACAACTTTTTTAATAGAAATAATTAATAGTGATAAATTATTAATTTGAATGGTTTTAAAGTATATTTAGAATATACTTTTACAATTTAATACAATTTTGGTCATTGGATGTAATTTCACATTTAAACCGGACATAAACTAGTGCCAATCTTTTGATAGTTATTATCTCTTTAGAACATGCTATTTGTTTTGCTGACAGGAATTAATTTGTAAATTAATTAATTCAACTAATATTTTTTGAATTTGGTAAAATAGACATCATTTTTGAATTCATAATATAAAATATATCTTAGGCCTAATTTTTGGTATTATTCTAGAAACTTTCATTTTTTGATGAATAGTGAAACCACTAAGTGGTAGTTAAAAAACTGAATTTTTCATAAAACTTAATTTTACCGCTTCTTTGAGTGGAATTTCGAAAATCTGAGAGATGTGGTTAATATCAAGGACTAAAATTTGGTTCAATCTGGTGAAAATAATTTTTGGTGAATAGTAACTTTTTAGTTTTTTTTACCACGGTTAAAAGTAAATAGGGTATCTAAGGGTAAAAATGATATTATTATTACACTAACACATGTCCTAATTCTATTGTACAAGTATAATTCGGCCAAAAACAACCTTAGGAATAATATATGACCATTTACCCCCACTTGAATTAGATTAGGACATTTATTATTAATTTATTTAAATAAGGGTTGAAATAGTTAAAATCAATGTTTAATAACTAAATCATTTTTAATATAGGGTTATACAGAATATAAATTCGACTATAAATATTAATTAGAAACATAAAAATATTTCCTACATAATGGTATTTTAATTGTAATTTTTAGACTTAAAATAATTTAATTTATTTATGACAGAATGATGATGCAGTAATTATCATATTAATGAAATATTGACATAATTGATGTTATAAATACCCAAATAAATGTAATTTGAGACTTTTTATGAATTCCAATAATTTTATATGTTAATATTACATGTTAGTATTTATTTAATTAACATTTTTTTAACTAATCCTTCTGTTATGATTTTCACAAAAATCAATTACCCAATAGTGTCAAAATTGACATAAAATAGTTTTAAAAAAAATATTATATTATTAATTGTTATTATATTCCTAAAAATCTAAGGTTCGGCCATGATACTTATATCATGATAGGTGTATCATTACTGGACCACTTGGGGGTCTCTTGGATATATATGTTAAGTTTATTAACTATATAATATAAAAATACAAAGTGACATGGTAAATGTCAATCTAATTAACTAAGAGTGAAAACTAAAAATTAAGGTTTATATAATGACCTAAACATGCCTAAGTTCTATTGGATGATATTATTTCGACCCATCCCCACCTTAGCTTATAATGATATCAATTTAGATCTATTAAGAACCGAATATGACATTATAATAAAATAATATTTTTCGTTATTCCAAAGCTGCCCCTCTCCTCCCTTATAAAAGGGCACCTATCCCTCTCTTCCTCACACCACTTTAGGCCTTCAAGCTCGGCCAACCCTAGAAAAATTCTCTTCTCTACTTCCCTCGAAACAACCTAGTGGTCCTGGTATTCTTCAAAGACCAATTTGAGTGCCCTAAGAGGAGGTCTCAAAGAGGCGCTTCAAAGAAGAGGTAATGTCAGTTACCGATTATTTCAACTTTATTTATTCTTCAACTTCTTCATTTTTAGTTGTTTCATTATAAGGTAATAAAAATAAGTATCACTAATACACTGATATGTTATTATAAGTATGAAACAACCATATTTTACCATCTATCCATCCTACGGAAAATTAAATCACCGCGCGTGCGTACGTACAGAATACCGTCCCCACGCCATGGTGTAGTCTATTTTCCACCACCACCTTACTTGGATGGTTATAATGGTTAAAGTAATTAATATATATGATTATTGTAAAGTGATATTGATTATTTAATATTATACATACACTTCAATACAATTCCACTATCTTGGGAATGATATCATCGCTCGTGTGTACGTATGGACTACCGTCTCCACGACGCGATGAGGTTCACTCTCCATGTTAACCATTCAAGAATGATTATAAAGTATATATAATAAGTAATCATGAAATATATGATATAATAATGATCCTGGATTTATGTATATATATATTTATGTCATCTACTTAATTCCATTCAATTCAATAAGGAAACGAAAACAGCATTCATGTGTACGTACGGCCTACCGTCTCCATGAATGGTGTATTTCATTCCATTTATCGACCTATTATATATATGTATATTATGAATATATATTATATATAAATCATGTTTTACATTCTGGATGTAATTAATCATGATCTAAGTAATCATATGAATAATTACAAGTTAAAACACGAATGACAAATGAAACGATTTTACCCAAAACGCTACTTTAACAAGAATTTACATATGACCAGGTAATATAAAGTCGTAAGTGAACCATATATGATATAATAACAATAAATATGATTCTGTAATATGTCAATGACATTATTTAAATCATTATACAGGAGGGTTGGATACGTATGAAGCATATCGGACCTAAGGTAAGGGATAATTTTCCAAATCTCATTTTTATCCGAGATTGCTTATTCGTAAGTATTTACTGGGGTTATTTCTATCATCTATGTCCATGTTTTATAAAAGTGTTTTCATGTATGTTTAATGTCATTTTTACCAATGTTTGACTTTTACTACATGGTATGTATGAAATCATTCTTTTACGAGGTACTTTTTGACTTTTCCAGCAAAAGTATGAGAAGAATGTTTTTTTACCTTATACGGAACGAATGGATTTTTATGGTTTTATAAAGCCTTATTTCCATGAATCTTACTAAAAAATATTTTATGACTATTTTCAACAAAATCATTTTCATTTAAAATTGCTTGACATTTTGTGAAAAGAGAATGATTTTGAAGAAGAAAGGATATTTTCTTCAAGAATTCATTTCAAGTGTTTTATCAAAACAATTTTTCTTCTAATATGACATTATTTCATATGTGTATGTTTCAATTATCATGTATATATGATTCACATAGTTTCACTTTTCTTAGTATGAAATGATATCCATTTCCTTTATATGGATTATGTGATGATGGGATGATGTTTATGGAACCCGTTTTATTTATTGGGTTATTATGTATGATGTATGTTTATTTTGGTTCATAAGTAAGAATGATTTCATTATGAGATGGGTGGGACCTATATCACCCTCCAATGCATTGGGTAAAGATTTATATCTCATGAGATAAACATGGCTGGAATGGTAAGCTAATCTAGTTCAGTATTATAGGAATGGAACGAGGAGTGAACTCAATTCCGAAAGGGACTTTGTCCACTAAGATGGTCTTGGTAGAAATGCCTTCGCTACTATGTAAATCATTACATGTGCTTAATGGAGGCCAAAATTACATGTTTTATTCCCATGCTATTTTATCATGCTTTATGTTACATTATGATCTATTCTGTATGTACTTCCATGTTTTATTTCTTTGCTCAAGATTTTGATGTTTAAACATTATGTTCATGTTTTATAGGTTAAAATGTATATGGTATGTTTTATTTTATCCATTCTTAGCCTTACTGAGCATTTGAGATCACACTTTTTATGTTTTATTTTTCCCCAGGATTAAAATAAAGGGTTTAGGTAACGAAAAAAAAATTGTAATATCTTTATGGGAGATGTTTAAGATCTTTCACCAAGATTAGAAGATTATGTTCCATGTTTCCAAAGACACTAATCTATTACGGTCCTTCTATGTCTGTTTTTGTTATGTATTATGTATTCTGAAAAAGTAATGTAATGTCCATGTACATCTGGCTACGGGTATCTACAGGAATGGATTAAGAAAATGTACTCAACTGATATCGTTACAAACTAAGAAATCAAATATCCCCCAAAACTGTTGAATGGAGTACATATCATGTCCCAATGGGTACACAGTGTGTCCAGCTAGCCCAAGTCATACTATGACAACCCTTCTTTTATTACAAACATAATCATGTTTTATTACATAAAACATCACTTGAGACAACAAATAAGATTGAGAGGTTTAGTGTCTTTGGGGCTTAGGACCATTACATAAAAACTTAAAACATGAAATAAAACATCCTTATTGAAAACTTCCTTTACATTACCACTACATTCCCTCGTACTTAGCATTGCATGGGGTAACCTGAGGACATGCATAAGAAAAGGGTGAGCTATAAACCCAGTAAGGGAGTACACATGGAATAACATGAGGAGTACAATACCTATTAGAAAATAGGCATATCAATAGAGAATATAAGAAACATGAACATAAAGGCATGATAAAGCATGATAATCATAACATGGAAATGTGGAAACAACACTTAACATGGAATTAGCATGAGCCAAGGTTCATTGCACAAGGAGCATGAGTAAATCCTAATTGCACATAAATAAAAAATAAACCATCGTTGCACATGAATTAGATTGAGTCAACACTCACTGCACATGACGTATCATGATACTATACTTTACCCAATGAATTGGAGTGCTATAAGGGACCACCCTTCTTAAACATTTCATGCCATGCATAAGTGTGCCACATGGATCATAAAACATGGATTCATAAAACATAATCATTTATTCCAAGATAAAGGAAAGTGTAATACATATATTAAAATTTAAAATCAATATGTATATGTGCATAAAGGTGAATACCCATGATGGAGAAATGGGCATGGTATTCACTACACAATGACATTGGCTTAGAAAATCGGTGTGATTTTGGCAGTGTTACGACGGGACATACGAATTCATAAAAATAGTTGATGAGAGAGAAAGGGGTTCCTCATCATATTTACATTTAATGTACAGTAAAAATGTCATATAGATACATGTACCAACAATTTTAATGGAATTTATATTCATAATACAAAATTATTTCTTGAATGTAAAAGAAGAGAGAGAAGTTCTTCTCGGAATTTCGGCATAGTAACGAGTGTATATGGGAGTCATTTAATGAGATATAAAAGGGTCTCCCATCATTAAAACAATATTAGGGAATTATGGGGGAGGTTAGAAACCATACCCCAACATTCATAATTGAAATTAAAATGGAAAAACAACTTAAAGAAAATTGGACAAAAATGATAAAGGAAGAAAAAACCCTTACTTGGAAGTGTGCTTCCAAAGGCTAGAGAGAGGCTTGTGAGAGGCTTCTTGGGATCTTGGGGAACCTTGGGAGGATTATAGAGATAGTAGGGAATAGGTTGGATGAACTCCAAAGGCTTTGAGTGAGGAGGAAGTGGGATCTTGGGTGGGTTGATATAGGAAAGGTGAGGGAATTTTTTATTATTTAGGTTTGGGACCCCTTATAATAAATGAATCCAAACTAAAAACCATCCCATGGTTTTTGCCCATGGTTTTTGGAAAAGGGAAGAGGAAAAAAATATTTTATAGGGCCAAAGTCCAAACTTCTTAAAATATTAGGATTTCTTATGTGGAGGCGAGTCACACTCCCATGGAAATTAATTTAAAAAGGCAAGGTGTGGAATAAGTCTTGAGGGGTCAATTAATGCATTGAAAAGTAAGTTAAACAAACCCAAAATCACATTATTTTAATGTTATAACATATATTTGACGAAAATAAAGATTATAGTGTTTTATTACATCACTATTGGGTCATTATGATGCCATTAAACACATTATATATTTAAACAGTATTTAATTTTTACTCAAAAATTTGACTGTCTTAGAAAATTATGAAAAACTCACCGTTGGATAATTTCAACGTCCTGATTACAAAAATAACATTTATTTTATCTAAATAATTTTCTAAATATGTTAATTTTCACTTTTAAAATAAAAACTGACATTTATCGAAAATTCACAGGTTTGGACAGAAATGGATTTCAAACCTTAATAAAAATTATAATTGCATTCATAAAATTATAAGATCATTTATATTTAATAAAAATTAATTTAATAATAATATTTTATTAAAATATCATTTGATTCAAAATTCCCTTAATTTAATAAAATATAATTCTTAGTTAAATAATAACTAAAAACACTATTTGTACTTTAAAAACTATTTACAATGTATCAAAAATGACTAGAAATTATATTCATTATTATATACAAAAAAATAATGCACATGAACCTAGGACTACTTATTTGAAACATAACCCCTTAAAACAGCTGCATAAGACCTAAGGGTAAGGTGTGCGATGGTGAAAGACTCTTGGGTTGGCTCGGATAGCATCACTCGAGTGGTAATTTAAATCAACTTCCACTTTTCCGGTAGATGGTCATGTTCGAGCTTGAAAAGATGAAGCTCATCTCGGGCTTGGTCAAGGGAGAAGCCCAAAGATGCCACCTCTTTTCCAAGCTCTGAAAAATGGGCTTCGTATGGAGCAATTCTACTGGACGAGGCCATCACTTCTTTTGTCTATGAAAAATTGGATGTGTTAAAGCCCTATATTTATACTAATCATGTGATCACTATGCAATGACTATATTAGCAACGGTCAAAATTCTTAACATAAAACCAATGAAGATGACATTTTATATAAACATAAAGTTACATTTAATTAAATCAAGCGGGATTTCCATTAATGAAACTTTGGGTCGTTACAATATTCTCCCCATAAGAAATTTTGCCCTTGAAATTCTCCTCTTCCCACACTAAAACAAATGTGGGCAACTCAGCTTCATCATATCCTCCGATTCCCAAGTCGCTTCTTCAAACTTGTGGTTTCTCCATGACACCTTGACGAGGGGCATTGTCTTATTTCGTAGAAATTTTCTATACAATCTAAGATCTTCACTGGTTTATCCTCATAAGAAAGATCATCTTCCAATTGTACCACCTCAGAAGAGAGTACATGTGAAGTGTCCGGTATGTACTTCCTTAAGAGGGATACCTGAAAGACACCATGTACTTTGGCCATAGTAGGTGGAAGTGCTAGTCGATAGGCCACAACCCCGAAACGATCAAGAATCTCGAAGGGGCCGATATACCTTGGACTTATCTTCCGTTTCTTTACAAACCTCATGACTTTCTTCCATGGAGATATGAATAGAAAAACCATGTCTCCAACTTTAAACTCAAGGTCTCATCAACGGTTATCTTCATAACACTTCTATCGACTCTGAGCTGCCTTGATATGTTGTTGACGGGTTTTCACCTTCTCCACCATTTCCTCGACCATTTCTGGTCCAGGCAGCTTACGTCCACTGACCTCATCCCAACATGTCGGTGTTCTGCACCATTTCCCATACAGGGCTTCATATGGTTCCATTTGGATGCTCGCGTAAAAATTGTTATTATAAGAGGAATCAACAAGAGGATGATGTTGATCCCATCCTCCTTTAAAGTCCATTGAGCAGGCTGTCAACATATCCTCAATTGTTTGGATAGTCTTTTCGGATTGGCCATCAGTTTGTGGATGATAGGCCGTACTGAAGTTTAGTTCAGTATTCAGAGCATGATGAAGACTCTTCCAAAACATATAGGTGAATCTTGGATCTCGGTCAGACACAATAGATAGCGGTACTCCATTCATCCTTAACACTTCCCTGATATATATCTGTGCCAGTTGATCCAATAAGATATCCTCCTGAATATCAATGAAGTGTACAGTATTTTTGAGACGATCCACAATAACCCAAATTGCATTGTTGCCTTTGGATTTCCTTGGAAGTCCAGTGACAATGTCCATGGTGATGTTCTCCCATTTCCATTCCGGTATGGGCAATGGTTGCATCATCTCCTTAGACTTCTGCCTCTCTGCCTTCAATTGATGACACACCAGGCACATTGATGTATATTCAACGATCTCCTTCTTCATATTATCTCACCAAAAGTTTTCTTGGAGATCTCATTACATCTTTGTGCTCCCTAGGTGAATAGAGAATTTTGAACTATGTGCATCATCCAAAAGTTCCTTCTTCAGCTCCAGACTTGATGGAACACATAGTCTTTTCCCAAACCTCACAATTCCTTCTTCATTAACATTAAACTCTGAGTATTTCCCCTTTTTGATAGCTTCCACTTTTTCCTAAATTCCCAAATCATCCTTTTGAGCATCATTTAACCTTTCCAAAAGAGATGGTTGAGAAATAATTTGTGAAAGGATTGATGATTTTCCCTTCTCTATGATTCCCATTTCCATCTTCATCAAGTCTAAGAAGATTGGATCCTTCTCAATTCTCATCATTGATAGAATTGTTGTATCCTTTATACATAAGGAATCTTCCACCTTGTTCGCTTTCCCAGGGTGGTAATGTATTGAACAGTCATAATCCTTGATGAGCTCTATCCATCTTCTCTGGTTCATATTAAGCTCTTTCTGTGTGAATATATATTTATGACTCTTGTGGTCAGTATATATCTAACATTTCTCTCCATAAAGATAATGCCGCCAGATTTTCAAGGAAAAGATCACAGCCGCCAACTCCAGATCATGTGTTGGATAGTTTCGCTTATGGATTTTCATCTGCCTTTAGGCATAGGATATCACTTTATCATTCTGCATCAGCACACAGCCTAAGACCTTCTTTGAAGCATCACTAAATACCACAAAAATTTCCCCACTTGTGGGTAAAGTGAGCACAGGCGCAGTGATAAGCCTCCTTTTCAACTCCTTGAAGCATTCTTTGCATTCATCACTCCAAGAATACTTTACTCCCTTCTGAGTTAGCTTGGTAATAGGGTTGGACAATTGTGAGAAATTTCTCACAAATCATCGATAATATCCAGCTAACCCCAAGAAGCTACGGATATCCGTTACCGATGTTGGCCTCGGACATCCCTCAATTGCATCTATTTTGGAGGGATCCATATATATCCCATAGCATGTGATGATATGGCCCAATAATGAGACTTCCTTCAACTAGAAATCACACTTGCTGTACTTTTCATAGAGTTTCTCCTTGCGCAAAGTCTCCAGTACAGTTCTTAAATGGTCCTCATGATCCTCCTTGTTATTAGAGTATATTAGAATATCATCTATAAAGACTACAAAAAATTTGTCTAGGTAATATCTAAAGACTCTATTCATTAAGTCCATGAAGATTTCTAGAGCATTTGTGAGTCTGAAAGTCATTTCTATGAATTCATAGTGCCCATATCTTATACGAAAAGTAGTCTTGGGAACATCTTCCTTCTTCACCCATACTTGATAATATCCCGTCCACAATTCCACCTTGGAGAAGTATTGTGCTCCACGCAGCTGATAGAACAAGTCATCAATTCTAGGGAGAGGATACTTGTTCTTTATTGTGATTTTGTTAAGTTCACGATAATTGATGCAGAACCACATTGACCCATCCTTCTTCTTGACGAAGAGGACTGGTGCACCCCATGGTGAAGCACTTGGGCGTATAAACCCTTTATCCAGATTCTCCGGTAGTTGTTTCTTAAGCTCTTCAAGCTCAACAACAGCCACTATATATGGATTATTGGATATTGGTAGCACCCCCGGAATAAGTTCAATTGAGAACTAAACATCTCTTCTAGGACGAAGACCAGGTAGTTCCTCGGGAAACACTTCAGCGAATTCCCTCACAATAGGCATTTCTTCAAGGATGGTTTCTTCCTTGGACTCAATCATCTGAGCTAGATACGTGTGCTCATAAGGTAGTAATATCCATGCATGAGATGATAGAGCTAAAGGAGATTCATCTTCCTCCTGACACTTGTAATGAATCGGGGGTCGATTCTCCATATGGATTGTTATTTCCCTCTCCCGACAATTTATACTGGCTCTATATAAGGAAATCCAATCCATGCCAAGAATTTCATCAAATTCCACCAGAGGGAGTATGACGAGGTTCGCCGGGAAATTAAATCCACAGATTATAACAGGGGAGGACTTATATTCATGGGATGCAATAATTTCCTCATTTTTCGTACTCACCGACATCTTTACTTCAATGATTTGTGGTGGTTCTGGGATTGTTATACTAAACTTTAAAGATATAAAAGAATGCATAGAACCTGAATCAAAAAGTACGTTCGCTATTCTTGAATGAATAACTAGCGTACCTATCACCACTTCCTTGTCGGGGTTCACTTTGGAAGAAGTGATGGAAAAATCTCTTCCTTTCTGCTTTGGAGGCTGTTGGTCACCTCCGAAGACCCTTTGATTAGGGAACTAATTTGAAAAATGACCCGGTTCTTTGCATTTGTATCATTTAACAACATGTTGAGGTTTTAAAGGAGTTTTCCTCTCTTCTGTCGCAATCGTGGGTCTTTATTGCCGATAGTTAACTGCTAGGTGCCCTTCTCTTCCACACCTAAAGCATCTTCTCGTCCCCTTAAGGCAATTTCCAGGGTGCTTCTTTCCACACTTTTGGCAAGTGGGGTGCTGGATCTTCTTAGCACCGTTGGATTTATCCATTGGACCACTAGCATTGAAGTCCACCTTAAGCTTCTTGACCCCATGATACCCATGTGATTCCCCAATCTCCACTTTTACCTTGAGGGCACATCGGACAATATCCTCATAGCTGTTGAAGTCATGGATCACTAATGCTTTCTGCAAGCTAGGCATCCGCCCACCAAAGAAGTGTTCAACCTTGCATTCGGGGGTAACGACAAAGACGGAAGTGTATAATGCAAGCCTTGTCAAGTTTGCCTCATACGCTCCAACAGATTCTTCAACTTTTTGCTTGAGGGAAAGTAAGTCCCTTTCTATCTTAAGTAGGAGGGTGCACGGAAAATATTTATTGAAAAACATCTGCCAGAAATCCTTCCATTCCAATGACTCGATCTCCTACTCAGGCTTCATATTTTTCATCAACTTCCACCATTGATCAGCTTCACCCTCTATATGATAGGCATCCAAGAGAACCTTCTCTTGTTCAGAACATTGAAAGATGGAGAAGATCATTTCAATGGAGTTGATCCATTGTTTAGCGATCATGGGATCAGATGATCCACTAAAAGTAGGTGGCCGTTGTCTCATGAAGTTCTCAATAGCGACTTGTTTTTTCTTAGGGGGGGGGGGGCGGGGTTGAACGTTCCTATTGACCCATGTTTCTATTAAATGCTTGAGTTAGCTGAGAGAGAAGCATGACAAAGTTCACAATTCCCGCTCCCATTGGATTGAGAATATCATTAGTATAGTCATCACACTGATCTTCAAATTGATTGTTAGCCCGAGTCCGCCTATTACTGGCCATTGTCTAGAATAAAAGGAATGTTAGGGGTAACACATAAAGAGGAATCCAAAGACAAAAGTTGATGACTTATAAATAAACTTTCATTTCCTTAACTAATGAGTCTATAATCTTCAATCTAGGCTTTTCATGATCTACTTTCTAACATATATTGTTAGGGGAATTTTTTCCCCCAATAAGGGTTCATACTAAGATTGTGAATTTATCAAAACATATCCCCCAGGAGTGTCGTAACCAAGAGTGCAGCAAGGCCCGTTGTCGTGCACCAGTTCTCATTCGAGTCTAGCTCAAAGTGGTGTTTTCGTGTTTTACCCCTAGGATACATCTGTGCTAGAGCTGCCTCTACCTGCTCGTATCCTGACAGGGATGTATTTGTCTGTTAAACCACTTACTCAATACATACCAAAACATAGGGATGTTTTTATTATACGTAGTCTTGTCTCTAAGGCTTTACAAGGGTTTCCTAATCCCAAAAATAACTAAACCTATCCTCTGATACCAACTATGACAACCCTGCTTTTATTAAAAACTTAAACATGTTTTATTACATAAAACATCACTTGATACAACAATGAATATCAATAGGTTTAGTATATTTGGGGCTTAAGACCATTAAATAAAAACTTAAAACATTAAATACAACATCTTTATTGAAAAATTCCTTTACATGACCACTACATTCCCTCTTACATAGCATTTCATGGGGTAACCTGAGGACATGCATAAGAAAAGGGTGGGCTATAAAGCCCAGTAAGGGAGTACACATGGAATAACATGAGGATTAAATACATGTTAGACAATAGGAATATCAATAGATCATATAAGAAACATTAACATAAAGGCATGATAAAGCATGATAATCATAACATGGAAATGTGGTAACAACAATTAACATGGAATTAGCATGAGCCAAGGATCATTGCACATAGAGCATGAGTAAATCCTCATCGCACATAATGCACGAGTAAACCCTTGTTGCACTTGAATTATCATGATTCAACACTCATTGAACATGACTTATCATGATAATATACTTTACCCAATGCATTGGAGTTCTATAAGGGCACACCCTTCTTAAACATTTCATTTCATGCGTAAGTGTGCCACATGGATCATAAAACATGGATTCATAAAACATAATCATTTATTCCAAGATAAAGGAATGTGTAATTAATACATGAAACTTTAAAATCAATAATTAAATGTGAATAAAGGTGAATACCCTTGATGGAGAAATGGGCATGGTATTCACTATACAATGACATTGGCTTAGAAAATTGGTGTGATTTTGGCAGCGTAACGGTGTAACATAAGAATTCATAAAAATGGTTGATGAGAGAGAAATGGGTTACTCATCATATTTACTTTTAATGGACAGTAAGGAGGTCATATAGATGCATGTACCATCAATTTTAATGGAATATAGATTCATGATACAAAAGTATTACTTGAATGTAAAAGAAGAGAGAGAAGTTCCTTTTAGAATTTTTGCATAGTAACGGGTGTATATGGGAGGCATTTAATGAGAGATAAAAGGGTCTCCCATCATTAAATAAATAATAGGTCAGTATTGGGGAGGTTAAAAACCATACCCCAACATTAATAATTGAAATTAAAAGGGCAAAACGACTTAAAGAAAATTGGACAAAAATGATAAAGGAAGAAAAAACACTTACTTGGAAGTGTGATTCCAAAGGCTAGAGAAAGGCTGGTGAGAGGCTTCTTGGGAGCTTGGGGAACCTTGGGAGGATTCTAGAGAGAGTATAGCAGAGGTTGGACGAACTCCAAAGGCATTGAGTGAGGAGGAAGTGGGAGCATGGGTGGGTGCATATAGGAAAGGTGAGGGAATTCTTTATTATTTAGGTTTGGGACCCCTTATAATAAATTAATCCAAACCACAAACCATCCCATGGTTCTTGCCCATGGTTTTTGGAAAATGAAAGAGTAAAACAATATTATATAAGGCCAAAGTCCGAACTTCTTAAAATATTAGGGTTGCTTATGTGGAGGTGAGTCACACTCCCATGGAAATTAATTTAAAAAGGAAAGGTGTTGAATAAGTCTTGAGGGGTCCATTAATGCTTTGAAAAGTAAGTTAAACAAACCCAAAATCACATTATTTTAATTTTAAAACATATATTGGCAGAAAATAAAGATTATAGTATTTTATTACATCACTATTGGGTCATTATGATGTCATAAAACACATTATATATTTAAACGGTATTTAATTTTTTCTCAAAAATTTGACTATCTCAAAAAATTATGAAAAATTCACCGTTGGATAATTTCGACGTCTTGATTACAAAAATAACAATTATTTCATCTAAAAATTTTTCTAAATATGTTAATTTTCACTTTTAAAATAAAAACCGACATTTATCGAAAATTCACAGTTTTGGACAGAAATGGATTTCAAACCTTAATAAAAATTATAATTGCATTAATAAAATTATAAGATCATTTATATTTAATAAAAATTACTTTAATAATAATATTTTAATAAAATATCATTTAATTAAAAAATCCCTTAATTTAATAAAATAGAATTTTTAGTTAAATAATAACTAAAAACACTATTTGTACTTTAAAAACGATTTACAATGTATCAAATATTACTAGAAATTATATTCATTATTATATACAAAAAAATAATGTACATGAACATAGTACTACTTATTTGTTACGTAACCCCTTAAAACAGCTGCATAAGACCTAAGGGTAAGGTGTGCGATGGTGATGGACTCTTGGGGTGGCTCGGATATCATCGCTCGAGTGGTAATTTCAATCAACTTCCACTTTTCCTGTAGAAGGTCACGTTCGAGCTTGGTCAAGGTCGAAGCCCAAAGACGCCACCAATTTTCCGAGATCCGACAAATGGGCTTCGTACGGAGCAATTCTACTGGATGAGGCCATTGCTTCTTTTGTCTAATAAAAATTGGATGTGTTAAAGCCCTATATTTATACTAATCATGTGATCACTGTTCAACGGCTATATTAGCAACGGTCAAAATTCGTAACATAAAACCAGTGAAGTTGAGATTTTATATAAACATAAAGAGACATTTAATTTGATCAAGAGGGATTCCCATTAATGAAACTTTGGGTCGTTACACATACCCATGTGGAAGAGCCTCACACAACATGTAGTATCCATTTAAATGGTGTTTAGAAGGATTCAATGGAATTTAGAGACCCTTGGTATCCATTCCATGTTACCTGGTCATGTTCGTGTTACGAAGCTATGTACATTTACTGATTGGTGTACACCAAGTTGTGTCAGTGTGGGACTACACGATGTGTCCATGAACATGTTCTCCAACCCATTTCCATTAACTATCCAAAGTGCACATTGTGTCAGTCGGGGAGGTTCACACATTGTGTGATAGTTTGTCACATGTTGTGTGACCCTTATCTTCATACAGAAACCCTACCCATCCTAAAGGGTCCCCAAAGGCCGTGTAATCCCAAATTACATGCCACATGTATAGGATTTTTCTTGAAACCCTTTTTCATACAAATGCCTTGATCAATCCTCTAGCCTCTATTCCATGAACTTCCTTTCCACAAAACTCAACTTCTATCCACATTTATCAATGTCATCAACGAATCAACATGTTTTGTCATAAGATATTCTCACAAAATGGAACGAATCTATGTTCATTGTTCCACGCCATAGAAAGAAACATTGGGAGTCATATATCATCTAAATCACTCGATATCATTTAAAAACCTTATTCTTATAATGTGGATCATAGATCTACGATATTGGCTCATTTCAAAATGAAATAGGTGTAAAATGATTGAATGATCATCACTGGTCAAACCCTATGGCAAATAAAGAACGCCCAGGTTGATCAACAGAACCAGGGGACAATAGAACAAGAGAAAACAAGAGGAACATACCTCAATTATTGTTTGAGTCAATCTCAATTCATTTATATAAGATTAAAATTGAATTGATTCAAATTAAGTCTCCCAAATAACCCCATAATTATACCCATATCATAAAGGGATCAATTCTAAAATCAATTTGTTTATCATTTGATTTACGTTTGTTATAAAAATAAAAAACAAGGAAAACAACTAAAACAAACATCCTAACTCGATTTTGTTCAATCACTGATGAAGAAATATTGGTGAGTCATGTTAGTTGGAAAGATCATTCAAATCCAAGGTTCTAGGATATTTGATTTACAAATCCATCATCATCCTCTAACAGGGTCTCCAATAACACTCCAATGTGAGTCATCAAATTCTAATGTTTATACGATGAACCCTATGAATTTTACATAAACATATATTTAAATAAAAAACAAGGTTTTTTCTTCAAAATAATTGTTATTAAATTATTTTATTTTTTAGTGAACATTATATAATTTCTAAAAATTATTCACACCAAAAAAATGTAAGTCGTGCCTATGGTAAAAATTCCATTTTGAACTCAATTGTTCCCTCATATTTCTGATCTGGGAAACTTTTTAGGAGTTATTACAATTTTTCAGGAAGATCATGTACACATGCTATTTAATATATTTAATATATTTCAAACATTTTTTATGGAAATATATGGCCTTGGAATCTATTGACTTTTTAACTACTGGTCTAAAAAATAATCCATATAATATTCAAAAATAATACATGGAAAATCTGAGATGTTATATTCGGGACATATTAATGCTTTTCATCACAAAAGGATAAAACCACTCAAAGAGATGGTTGTACTGGGATCACTTATAGTCATACCTCTCTGAGGTGCTCTCCTAAAGGCTCTCATGATACCACTAAACACACAAACGGGGGATTGAACAAAAATAGAGGATCTTCTCCTATTAATACATGACATCCATTGGGTACTCTACAAAGGTAGCCCCATCCTTGATATCCAGATCAACCTTGTCAATAATGTGTGTAGGGTCATGTATGTACCTCCTCAACATAAACACATGGATGTCTTCATTTACCTAGTCTAATCTACGAAGTACACCACATAACCAACTATATGCTGAATCTGAAAGTAACCTATGAAACACAGAGATATCTTGCCAATGAGGCCAAATCTCCTCAAACCACACCATGCTGAGACCCTTAGGAACACATGTTCTACCTCTTAAAGCAACATAGGCCTTTGTCCCTTTCAACGTAAGACTTATATAGACTCTTTTTAGTAATTTTATTCTCTTGATTGATCTACACATTCTCTTTTGTTGCTCACACTAACAATGAGACCATAATTACATACTCTCCTTCTTCAGTCCGGCAAAGTGGTAATCAGTAGGGTATCTCATTCAATGCCTCGAATGGTACCACACCGATTGTTGAATGGTAGTTGATATTGTATGAATACTCTACCATGGTTAGTTTGTCCTCCCAACTCCATCCAAAGTCTAACGTACAATTGTGTAGCTTTTCCTCTAACACCTTAACAGGCTCCTCCGTCTGGATATCAATTTTTTGCTGGAACGCTGTTCTCAAGCATCACTGGGTCCCAAATGCCTCCTGGAATTCCTTCCACAAAAAATATTAAACGAAATTATCACGGTCATAAACAATCATTGACGGGCATCCTTGGATTCTTAGTATCTTCTACATGTAGAGAAGTCCCATGCTCTCAACAGAACACTACTCCAAAATTTCTAAGAAGTAGGCTGAATTGGTGATTTGTTCTGTGATAAATTAGATGTAATTATATCCCCTAGACGTACATGGTATTCTGCTAAAAAATTAAATGTTTATCCCATATCACATACACTCAGAAACTTCAAGGTGTTGGAATAATCATTCAAAAACGTAGTGCTTAGACTTCACTTCTTGGTAAGTAAGGCATCGAGAGGCGAACTCTACAACTCCATTATTCAAGCCTGGCCATAAAAACAGATGGCATAGTTCTTCTTAAATCATTTTTCAGACATAGATGTACCTCTAATGGAGATGTATGAAACTCCCTAAACACCTCCTCCCATAACACCAAAGCTACCATTTCTCTTCCTCAAAAAAGGATAGTTTTCTCCCAAACATTGGAATATCCATCGGAATCTTGTCCAGTGAATACCTTGGTATGTAAGGTCCCACATTCAGTATCTCCACATTGAGAATAACTAAAATTTTGTATATTTGGTGGGGTAATAACCATTGACTGAAGATATGAACTAGTATCCCTATTCACAAATGGAAATTGCAATGAGTAAAGCTGCTCTGACACATCCACCAAAAACTGAGAATAATATCTTGTACCGAGTGTTTCTTCCATTATGTTCCCCTTCCTAGAAGTATATAGAATCTTCAATTCATATTCCAGAAGAAACTCTATTCATAGAATCTATCTCATGTTAAGATCCATATGAGATAATATATACATGATAACTGTGTGGTCTGAGTATATGATAAATTGTCAACCAATCAAGTAGTGTCACCACATCTTCTATAAAAAAAACTACTACTACTAACTCAAGGTGGAGGGTTTTGTAGTACTACTCTTATTGTCTCACCTTCCATGAACCATAGAAAATAACTTCCTACCTATACATCATAACACAACCATGTCTAGTCCCTAATGTATAACATAACTTTGTGTACTTGACACCCACCTCCAGTAACCTTAAGATGGGAGTGCTCCTCAACATCTAAATAAGCTCATGAAAGGACTATTTGAACATTAATTTCCACATAAAAGGATTTCCTTTCTGGGTAAATTCTATCAAGGGTGCTTCTACTCAATAGAAGTAAGTTACAAACCTCCAATAGTCCATATCCAATCTATGTGAAATCCACACCTCAGTAACACTATTGGGTGGCTCCCAATTAAGAATTGTTTCATTCGTCCCTAGATCCGCTACATCTACAGCCTCTGATATGATGTTTCCTAAAAAGTGGACTTCTTAAATCTAGAACTGAATCTCTAAGAGCCTCCTTTAATGTTGGTTCTCTATTAGTGTCTCCAGTACCATCCTCATGTGTCTCGCGTGCTCCTCCACAGACACCGAATACATGGGGATGTCATCAATAAAGAATTCCACAAAATGATCCTAGAAAGGCTAAAAAAATTTGTTCATGAATCCCATGAACATTTTCGGGGCCTTCTTAATGGAAAATAGCATCACCATGTACACATAGTGACCATGATGACTTTTTCACATTGTATTCAGTATATCTTTGGCTCGTACTCACAACTAGTGATATACTAATTTGTGGTCAAGTACTGAGAACCACCACACCCCTATCAAACGATCCAACTGGTCATCGATATTTGGTAATGTGTACTTGTTCTTCACGATCACCTAGATTAAATTCTGGTAACCCACATAATATAAACTACTCACCTACATTCTTTGAAAACAAAAATGTACTGCCTATCAGGAAACACTTGGTCTCATGATTCCCTTCTATATGTCCTTCAACTATATCATCAGCTAAAAAATCTCTCTAGGGTCATCTGATATTCTAGGGAAGATACCATTGCCCAATTTGGATTAATGGAAATTAAAAAATATACATATATATAAGGAGGTAAACCTGATATGTCCATAGGAAATACATCCTTGTACTGTGAAACCACTATAGGAAAATGACACCTCGAAGAATCCATTACGCCCAAAGCCATGTTGGCCAACTGGTGGATAAACGACTTGACCATCCTAATCCTCATATCATCTCACCCTTCCATGGTTTTGTTGTCAACAATAATGGAAACTGTATTCTGTTACTATAGACACACCAATACTTCTGCTGAAATAGTCAATATGGTCATGAAATTCAGAGATCCAGTATATACCTAAGATGACATAGTGAGGCCTCATTGCTCCAAAAAAGAGATCACATACAAAACTCTCACATCCATGTGTGAGGTCTCACTATCAGCAGAAGTGATAAATGACTGAGTCACCACCCATCAGAGTCTGTTATCGTATGGGTTGAGTCAAAATATCAATCGTAATATCAAATTCTAAAAGAAGATAAGTAGAAAAGAAGGAGTGGACAATACATTTTTCTTTCAAAATAGAAGGTAAAGAATAAAAGACATAGATTGTATAACATATCATTCATGGATAATTGGGGTCATAGGCCTTAATAGATTATATCCAACCTCATCCTTGTCTAGCGACTCCCTGATCCTCTCATGGACAACTTGGGGGTGATGGTGTTAACAGGTCGAACCCCCGACCACCCCATACCGCCATGTCGCCCCACTATCACATTTTCCGCAATACAGGACACCATTATACTACCTATGACTTTGTCTCATTGGTCCCTTGACCAACTCTTGATCATCTGTATCATGGGTCCGGAAATATCTTTCCACATTTCCTTGACCAATGTTTTAGAAACATCTCTTGTTCATGGATGATTTGGACCACACTATGATCTATTCATCACTAACCCTGTGTCCTAGGATAACCTCATGAAGTGTCTGGACTGCTTGGATCCCTATAATTTCCATTATATACCTTTTTCTAAGGTTTTAGATACTAATTTCTCACTATTATCTCTCCCTGCTTGTGTCTTATCTTCAAGAAATATTTATACCAATAAGGCTCTCTCAAGCACTCCATATTATGTGGAAAGGGTAAGAGATACCACTGAAACGCTAATGGATTAGTTAAATCCAAGCTAAATGTTTTGATCCCTGAATAACTGGTCCTCTATCATATCCAATAAGTAATGTGAGCGATTATAAAAACTCATATAATACTTCTCCATGATCACACTTCTCTACTACATATGCATGATCTCTTGTATGTGTACCAATTGCAATGTAGCTGGATGGAAATATTATTTGAAGAGATGCTCGATGTATGTCCAAGAAAGAGTTATCTCATCGTGTTCTTAAGTCCCCAACCTCAAACACCACCCTATAGATCCCTGAAGAAGAATCCCTCTAAGAATGACCTTCGGATTGGCATGCATCCTTACAAGACGAAAAATGGAAGTGACTGCCTCTAGCCATTCATTAGCCACCTGGGGGTCTGGATCACCATGAATCCATGGAGGTATATACTTATAAAACATGTTCAATGGACACAACCAACAAATATACATAGCTATTATTATGGGACCTATCAGCATCTTTATAGGTAGTGGCATAGCTGGTAAACCACACGATTGTTTTATCTCCAGTACAAGCCCATGTAATAATGCCTCATCACTAGGTGGATCATCATCATGATGACATCGTGGAATCTTGGATGCCTATATTTATGGAGTCATATTGAAATAAAAAAAATGATGTACCATGGTAAAAGTGTATATCTGGGTAGCCCACTCAAGAAGGAATGGAAAACACAATCATTCTTATATGATTCATGTACCAAAACAATTCTTCTCAACAACATGTTTAAATTTATCAAGTCAAAAGGCAAGTGATCAAAGTCCTTGTGTATGGATACATCTACCTCCACTCCAACAATGGAATTCCTGACTTGAAAGAGGAACTCATACTACTAAACATTGTTTCCCCATACCAAAATCACTGACATTGGTCCCAAATTAAAATTGAACCTACTCTGATACCACTCTATCATGACCCGACCCTCCATGGTCTGACTTGTGACTACTCCAAGCTTTCCTTCAATAGACTAGGTGTGGGCGAACATTTCCTAGTAGGAATTTCACAAAAATGGTAGGAATTATTCAAAATTACTTGTAAACATTCACACATATCCAATCCCACACAATAAAGAAATTTAAAACAACTAAATAATGCATTCGTACATCTAATATCTCACAATTTAGTATGATGGTAAAGTACTAAAAATAGAAATTGGACTAAAAACTAGCCCAACCAAAGCTATAAACACTACAAACTACTCCATGTGTGGGGACTAAGTAAAACATATTCTCCCATTATACTCCTCGGTTTTTCAAGATCTATCTGCACTCAACCAACTCCATATCCTCTTAGGACACCATCAATAGGGTTGTTATTTACACAAGACATGATACGTGTGGGAAAATCCCGCACAAGGATGAATGTAAAAATACATAGAAGGACGCACTAAATACACTAAACTTGAAGCACCATGTAGAGTAAAATCAATACAATATATTACAATTAATGTAAAATAAATAAACATGATATACTAAGGGAAGAGAAGACACCATTAGGTAGACATAAAAAACTTTCAAACAGAAGATTCTCATCTAAGAAATACTTGTTCTAGAAGAAATCACTCTACGAGACATGCTATCATAAAAGACACTCAAAAAAGAGGAATATATTATTGGGTCCAGCCCAAGGAAAGAGAACCGGTCTAGGAATACTCTAATACATAGATAGGGCTCACGCCCAAAAGCCATGGGGGACACACAAAATCCAATCTTGATTAACCAACTATATAGGGAATCGTACTTCAATGATTCCAACAACCCTACTAATACATCCATCGAGAGAGAGGATCAACACCCTACTCAAGGATGTCATACTGATTCAAAAAACTATAACTATGGAACAATGGATGATAGAGGATCACAATCCAGTCTTATAGAGGGACACCACAACTCTATCTAAGACTGAGCCTCTAGAGGGGATCACAATCCATTATTGTGGATGTAATGATGAATTGTAACCTTAAGGGAAAGGACCAAGGAAATTAACTTAGCTTCTACTGGTACAAAATAAGAAATCAATTTTCCTTCATAACTCTTTAAGTTAGTACAAGACATGTATTAATGGGTACATGATTTATCCATCTATCCTAAGTCCTACCCACGTGGAAGAGCCTCAAACGACATGTAGTCTCCATATACACAGTGTATATACAGAGTACACGAAATGTAAAAAAACATTGTGTACTACCCATATCTCTTGTCCATGTCCATGTATCATTTTTTTTGTTTGTGTACCGGTCCACATATGCCAAGACGTGTCCGTGTAGGAGTACATGTCATGCCTATAACCGTTTACTCCAACCCGTGTATGTGTACTCTATGGAGTACATGCCAAATCGACCAGGTAGGGTCACATTTTGTTTGATAGTATTCACACACAATGTGATCCTTATCTTCATATTTAATCTTGAGACACCACTAAAGGGCCTCGACACACATTGTAATCTCATATTACACACTGTGTGTGTCGATATTTTCCAGAAACACTAGTTCTTCCTCGGCACGCCTTGGCCGATCCTCCGACAATCGATCCATCAACCACTTTGCCTCACTACACTAGAATCATCCACATTTATTCATGCCACAACTAAATCAATGTGTTCCATCATCATATTTGCACGTAAACTAGATCAAATCTCCATTCATTGTTCTACATTGAAGAACACCAAAGATTCACAAATAAGTAGTTTTTTGTCATCTAAATCACTCTTTCTCCATCATCGCACCTTCATCGTGGCATGATGATCCAATATCTCTGATACTAAATCATTGTGCCTCGAAACGGGTGCACAATGATCGATTGATCAAGAATAGTCGAACCTTAGGCCAAACAAAGAATGCTCTTGGTGATTCATAGAACTGGGGGAGAAAAGAACAATTCCAAATGAGAGGAATGAACCTTGATTGATTTTTTTAAATATTTATTTGTTTCAATAATATAAAAGATGAAGATATTGAAATTAATTATCCAAATCACCTCGTAATTATACCCACCCTACAATGTGACTGATCTTCAAATCAATCCGTTAATTATTTGATTTTCATTTATCATAGAAATTCTGAATGTGGATAAAATCCACATAAAACAAACATCCTACCTCCATTCTTATTGATCAATGAAGGATAGTTATATCCCCAATGATTTCATTTGAATGATCCATAAAATAAAAGGTTTTTCAATCTTTGATTTGCTAATATGTTGTCATCCGCCAATGGGGTCTCCTCCAACACTCCAATGGAACTTGTGAAAACATTTAGGATTATGTAGATGGCCCTATGAGTTTTCCAATAACATTTATTTAGGGATAAATCTAGGTCTCTACATCAATATAATTTTTATTAATTTATTTAATTTATTTATGCTCATGAAATTATTTCTACAAATGTATCACAGTGACAAATGTTATCTAGTGATTAGGGTAAAACCTCCATTTTGAACTCAACAGTGTCCTCAGATTTCATATCCAAGAACCCATTTAGGATTTACTCCACTTTTTTATAAAAACTGCATTCTTGTGCAATTTAATATATTTCAAACATTTTTTCAGGGCACACTAGCCTACAGAAGCACACATCATCTTAACGCATGGTCTCAAAAATTATCAATATAATATACATAAATAATACACTGAAAATTTGTGTTTTTATATCCATATTATATATCATAGGATTAATTTAGATACTATTGATTTATTATAAATTTTCAACATAATGTATTACACTTTTTCTAACATTATTTCTTTTCACTTTTGTGTCCATCAACCACATGTCTATAATACTCACGATGGTGAGTAACTAACCTAGTATTATCCCCGAGGGAGGTCTTCTTGGAGTTATTAAATTCTCATTATTCAATTATTTATGTTTATTATCTATTTATAATAGTGTGGTGGGTGTATTTATGGGTGATGTATTGATTCTCAATCTTTTTAAGAAAGCAACCACTATTTTATTCTATTCCCTACCAAATATAAATTCCCTCCCTTATCTCATATAGCGTTTCATATGATAAAATTGAGTTTTTTCGGGATTTAACAATATATTATGGAGCTGGATCATAAAATGTTTTACACTCTAGATTACTATTTGTCCATCATTCATTATAATTATAGGATGTAAGATTTTATTTGAAAAATAGATCACCATGGAATAATAAACATCTCACTAAAATTAAGGAGTATTAGAGACAAAACCTATGATTTTTAGGAAATATTTCTCTTTAAATATTTTTTTTCATCAATATCGTTCATTACAAACAACGAAAACATGAAACAAACCACAGAACATTACTAAAATATTATGTGTCTATTATCTCTTACCCATTGGGTAGATAAAAATAAATAGTGAAAACTAAATTTGTAATAATATATGGTCTACATATTTATAAAATTAATTTATTAGTTATAAAATGATTTTAATTAAATTAATCCAAACTATTTGAAAAAAACTAATGTTTTTTCTGAAAAAATGGTTTTTATGATAAGTTTTTATTTTATGCAAATAAATTTACATAATCACAATTAGTGAATTATTTTAGTAAAATTTATTTATTATTTACTTGTTAAAATGTTTTAAATAATCAACTAATATTTTTCTATGTATATGATAAGAATAAATCCAGTTTTTGGTTTAAAGATGAATTTTTTAGGAAAATCCATTTTTATCGCATTTTATACACTTAATTTATAATTAATTTAAATTTTTTATATTTAATGAACTAAATTAAATTATTTAAATATTTGTAATTAAAAAGTTAAAATTTGATAAATAATCTCATTTTATTTTGGTCCAATTTGAATTGTAACTGTGCTAACATTTATCACCTCGGTAAAGGGTATATCATGTTATTCTTTGTAAAAAATAACTAATATGGCCATACCTTTTCATCATAATTATTATATGAATTTAATTTGACTGTTAAATCCTAATGTTCTAATATTATTTGTTTAATGGACAATTTTCTATAAAAATGACTAATATATTATTTAAATTAATGGTTGTCACAAAATGTCACTCACGTTGATTTAAATATCTTCTATAACTCAAAATATGAAAAAAAAAATTAAGTTATAAATGAATACACGTTCCTAATTGTATATTAATAAAATTAGGATGAGCATAATTGTTTATGAAACACCAATTTTTTATTAATAAATTTAATAATAAATATAATAAATGATATTAAAAGTATTAAAAGTGATATAATTTTAATGATTTAATGTGACCCACTAATTTATAGATCTATAGTAAATATTAGGTACTTTTTAAATAATTAAATTGAAATTAACCCTCTATCTTGATGAATTAAAACATAAATTAAATGAATAATATCAAAATTTACAATACTAATATTTTATCTAAACTATATTTTATTAAATTATTTAAAAAACCATAAAAATTATGAAATAAGATAAGGTGGATATTATATGGTTGAAATATTCATAAATGTTCCATTTATGGTCTAATTTGAATCTTATTTGTGAAGTGTTAAAACCAATTAATATTGACGATGGTGTTATCGTTGTTAAAATTAAAATTTGTTAACGATGGTTTTATCAAAATTATAAGGTTCATAATGGAAAAAAAATTATAAATTTTTTTGGTTGAATATATTAAAACCCTATTAAATATTTATTACAAATAAATTTCTATTTGGAAGCATTTGGATCTAGAATAGTGTTATTATAATTTTATTCTTTTATAAAATTCCAAAAGCGCCTCTCACCTCAATTTTAAAAGGGAACCTCCCCCCCCCCTCGCTTCATTACACACCTATAATAATTATATCAAGACAAAAATATGAAAATTTACCTTATAAAATTCCATATATTCATTATATAAATTATTCTCTTCACAAAATACCAGCCCTAATTCTTTTTAGAGGTGATATAAAGGAGTCATTCTAAAGAAAAAGAAATCTTATTACACGATCACATTCATTTCTACATTTCTTTAACTCTAATTATTCTATGATATTTATAATAAAATAATAAATTATGTTTTCTGAATATTATTAAATGAAGTTATTATTTTCAAAAAACCACAATACACCCTCTTTCCCATCAAATGAAAACTGAAAGTTTCGATAGTGTGGACAAACGAATGACTTTCGGCACATAGCGATAAAATTCATTTTCATCACCATATTTTATGTATTGTTATTATGATGGGTTTAATATTTTAATATTATATTTATGAAATAATTATACTTATATATTTATAATTTTATATCTACCTACTTACAATCTAATAATTTTGGAAACAATATCATCATTCGTGTGTACGTGTGGACAACCACCGTTAGGAAGAGATATGATTTGTTTTTCATTTATATTTTAATTAGATGGTATTTTGTGAGAATAGGATGAATATATATGATAAAATTATTATAATATAATGTGTAATTAAGTTTAAATTTTTTTCCATCTGTCATAAAATGAAAACAACATTCATGCGTACGTTTGACCTACCGTATCCATAAATAGTACAATGCATTTTTTCTATAACTAATATTAATTGATGACTCTAGAAATGTATTCAATTAATATATATTATATTTATATAATGATAAATATTCTATTGGTAATGAAACTAAGATAAATTTACTAGGACTGGAAGTACTATTTTTAAATACTCATGATAAACAAAACAATTTACAACTGAAAATAAAATTTTAATACTGAATAGTTGATAAAAGAGGGAGTTAAAATATTATATTAGGATAATATATGATATTATAAGTATTAAAATGACTCTATTATATAATTATAATAAATTTATAATTATTATTAAGGATTTTAATGTTCTTTAAGAGAAAGGCTAACACAATGTAAGGGATTTATTTCACAATCACATCAATATTCAATATTGTTTATATTTAAGTCTTATCTTGGGAATATTGATCTTCCCTATCCTTATATTCTAAAAAATATATTTTTTGACTGTTTTTATTGTTATCCAATATTTTTTTACATTTATTTTACCCATGTTTTACTTTATAAAAATGGTTTTAAATGAATCTTATTTTTGTTTTTCGAATGAGATATCTTTTAACATTTTAAAATTTGTGTGAGAGGAATGTTTTTTAACATGTGTGACATGAACATATTTTTCCAATTTCATAACTCATATTCACATTAAATCATAATTTACATTTCTACAATATTATTTTTTCGGAATTATTTTTTTCTTTTTTAATTGTGAAATTTTTTAAGATAACTGATTTCAAAATGGAAAGGAAATTTTCCACAAGAAATTTTCCACATGATATTTTAAAATAATATTCAATATATGTTGATAGCCTTTTATGTTACTTATGATAAAATGGGGATATTATCTAATGATAACATATTTATCCATTCTTTGGATGGTTTGTTAACATGATAAACCATTGTTTATGAGACACATTTCTTTTTACGGGTTCTGATATGATAAACGTTTTATGATCTTCTGGCACACATATGTATGAATTTCATTATTTAATGGGTCGGATATATATATACATCACATTCCTTGGGTAATTATTATAATTTTATAAGATCAAATGTTATCTGATAACTTTTCACAATCCCTGAAGATCGTACAGGGGAGGTTATCCCAAACCAAAAGTAGGTACATTTGTGGTTAGTGCAAGCCTAACATGTTATGAATGTATTTGTGGGTAGAATAGGAATAAGGTTTTCTATGATTATGTGTATTCCACAATATAATTCTTATTGTAATGTTATGATCTCACGGATCATTCTCTTTTCATCCATTATAATTCTTATCTTATGAACTGGAATGATTTATTACATGACTCAATAATATGATATATGATATATAGGGTATGGTTTTCAGATTTTAAGATCATACCATAATTATCATGATATTATTTTGTGATTATTGATATATCCATTTTCTACCATTACTGTGTATCCAAGAGGTTCCATTATTATGTTTTCATACCCAGGTTTTGATGAGACGTTTTATGTATGATAAGTTTAATAAGGGTGGTATATATGAATAACTTAGTGGGAGAAGATATAGTTCTCAAAAAATAGTTTTTTTATGTGTCAATGTTTCCAAATAAACTATAACTAAGAAATTATGAAATTTATTTTTATGTTATATAATGGATATTCATTTATTATGTTTTAAAATCTATATATAAAAATCGTCTCCACTATAGTTGGTAACAGAGAAAGTTTAGTTGTCCTTTAAAAACAAGTATGAATACACTTTTCAGAAAATCCTATGCATAGGTATATGTATAGGATAATATCATAAAGTTTTCGACATTATCGTGCAAGATTTAGACAAAAAATAATGATTCATATATTGAAAAAATTTGTCTTGATTTTGACATCCTATAAATTATTTTTCATGATTGATCACTATGATCAATGATTTTTATGGTCATTCTAACCATTTTGGTTTGGTTAATGGATTCAAGATAGAATGTTGATATTGTGGTTTTAATAGGAATAATAATATATTTAAATACCCCATTTTAGAATATCTATACGATTTTCAGAATATTATTAAAATAATTAAGGTTTTTTAATTCATATCCACAACAATTAGATGTTGGATTAGTAGTAAATACCCCTAATGATATTAGGATCACATCCCATGCCTATATTTCTTCTATGGTTGATGTTTGTGGGTATTTTATTTCTTTATATTATTTTATTCTTCCTCTAGTTGAATTTACTGTTATTTTTTAAATGAATTTGATCTATTTACATAAATACAACATTAAATTTTGAGTAAGTTAAGTTATGTTTTATTTTATAAACAAATCTATGATATTCAATAGGTGTGATGAAAAAATGAACTTCTGGTGGAAATTACATCCATAATATGGGTTATTAATTAATTTCTACTGAGGTGTGTATCAAATATGTTTGGGAAAGAACATATAATTTATGTTATTCCTATTTTGTTGGATTTTGTGATGTTTTTAGAATAGTTTCATGTTATTATAACAAGTTTTGATGTTGAAAATTAAATAGAACTCATGCATAGTTCTATGCCAATTTCAATGACTCCGTATAGAATGAAACCAATTGAGTTGTAGGAAGTGAGGAACTAACTCTCTGAGAATCAGGATGAGTGATTCATACATCATATTACATCACATTGGGGTGCACTGAATCCTCTTTGTTATGTAGAAATATGGATCAATTAAAATATGTATTGATTAACAAGAACTGGATAATATCACAATAAAGAACATGTATCCTATACCCTATATTGATGAATTGTTTGATCAACTATGTAAACACCCCAACCCCAGTTACCCAGAGTCAGTGCATTACTGCATAACATTGGCATGACCACAAAAGATCAAGTCTCGAAAGACCGATTAGTTTAGTATCCTTGGAAACACTAGATACATTCATAAATGTTACATTACATCATAATGTAAAAAACTACAATAACATAGTCTCCATTTTCCACACTCATATCCCCTTCTGACTATCCCTACGGGTCATTCATAAAATAATTATTCACATATTGGAAAATATTAAAACATTGAATGGGGTGAGCTCAGATACTCAGTAAGGATAACAATATAGAAGAAGCTTTCATAAATAAACATAAACATTTAAGGCAATGTATAACTAAACAAAATCCTTTTAAACATGAACTTCAACATAATATGGAAAAAGTAAAATGAAATAATTCCATTTACATATTCACATGGATATTCTACTGGTCGAATAATCACATGAAATATCAATAACCACTTTCATAATAATGGAATGCATAATTCCAGACTATCATAACCACGTAGTCAAGGCCTCATAACAAGACTACAAATAAGATTTTGTCAAGGCTTCGTTCCAAGACACTAGTTTGTCTCATAAGACCTGCCGATGCATCGAGGAGCTATAGCGGGCTCCACCCGTCACTTATTAAGTCTAATGCACTCCTCATATGAATAAATTTAAACATATCATAAACCATAACATAATTGTATCACATAAAACATTCACAAAGGAAACAATAACATTTCCACATTTCAATCACAGGATATCAATAAAACACATTGATAAAATAAAAATACTTTCAAAACCATTTTCAATACCAAAATAAAAGAAAATTAAAACTTTTTATTTATTTTTCATTTTAAAAAAAAGTTATGGCTTATAGAGGAAGCCAAAACTCAAATAATAGTCCCAGCGGCAGAGAAGTCATTGTCGCAGCATACGTAATAAAAAAAATTCCTTTTTTCATTTAGTGAAAATTCTTCATATAAAAATATACCTTCTGAATAAACGTAAAAGTCAAAGGTGTTTATACACGATATAAAAGTATGTTTTGTATAAAACAAAGTATGCCTCAATTAAAGGAGATTGAGACAAAGTCCCTTACACAGATAATTTTTTTAAATAAAATAGATCTATTAGGTGTATTCACTATAAGTACACATAAAGAAAGTACAAAAACAAGATAGGACAAAATAATATCATGAAATAATTTGAAAGTAGGAGAGTAACCCAAATAATGGAAATTGGGTTAAGAAGTTCCCTTACCTCATGTCCGACATGACTCGACTGTTCTTTAACCTCATGAATAATAAACTAGAGTTAATTTATAATTTCATAAGAACCTTTTTCAATTTTATTATTCCTTTTATATCACTTATTACTATGTTATGAACATTATGTAATTATTTATGTTAATAACAGTCATTTTGTCGATCTTTGGTACTTGAGTCAAAAATAAACATCTTATAATTACAAGTTGTTAATGTGGTGAAATATCCATTATATCCAGAATTATATTCATGATTTAGATATCATATATATAATATATATCCAATATATACATTAATTCATAATATTACATAACATTTAGAGGTAAGAAAAGAAATGCACCGTTCATGGAGATGGTAAGTCGTATGTACGCGTGAAAGCTACTTTCATTTCTATTTATTATTTAATGGAATGAAATCATAATGATATATAGGTATATTATAATTACAGTATAATATCATATATAATATCATTTACTCCGTCCTTTATACATCCCACATGTGGCATTAACGATTCAAATCACTTTGAGGGGGCGGTAGTCCGCACTTCCTAAAATGATGATATCGTGTTTTCCCATAATGGAAACAATAATGATATGCAATAAATGAAAAATACAGAAGCTAAAGTAAAACAAAATCATATTATATATCATATATACATATAGTGACATCTTAATGGCCACCTTTGAAGGTGTTATATGAGTGTTGAATAATCATCGTTTCGTGTGCCAGAAATTCAGCATCCACAGAAACAGTATGTTCTTTAACCATTAGATGTAGGTGTGTGTATGTGTAGCTGAAATCCTTCTTATAAAATCATCCTAGTATATTTAGGATACTGGTTTTTTTACAAAATAAATGAATAAAAATAGTTTAGGGGGTTGGAGAAGAAAAATAAAACATAAGAACACAAGAGAAAACACTACCTTTAAAATGGGTAACTCTTTTTGATTTGAGCTCAAAGGCTTCCTTGGGAAGACTTCTGCCCAAATTGAGGCTTCTAAGAGTAAGATAGGGAAGTTGAGAGAGTATTTGGGCAGAGTTTGGTAGATCCAAATGGCTTGGAATGTGTAAATATAGTGGTAGTGGTGTGGGCCTTTTATAAGAGGAGAGGAGGGGCACTCTTGGAAAGTAGTGAAATGTTACATTATTATATAATGCGTTTCTGATTTTAAAGGTCCCACACTTATATATTTCAAGGATAAGGTGATAAGGGTTCGAAATCTACTCATTCAATAGGCTTTGGACAAGTGTAATTCTTATAGTTTACATTATCATTCCATTTTATTAAAATCATTAATTAATGAGGTAATCGATGCTTCATCATGGTGTCATAAATAATTTAATTTATATAATGTCTAAAAATTATAAAAAAACTATCATGATGTAAGAAATATTTTTATCTTTCTAATTAATATTTATAGTCAAAAATATGACTTGTATAACCTCATTTAAAAATTGTATTAGTAAAACAACTCTTGTTTGTGACATTTTTATTTTAACATTAAATAAAAAGTTTTTAATGTCATTTTCCATCCAAAGTGGCTCCATGGAGTCCCCAAGTTGACCCATGGATTGTCTTGGTAGGCAATGACTCATCCAATAGGGGTAGGACAAGTGTAAAGGTCATTTCATATTATTATAACATTATCTTTACCTTAAATTACACTAATTACCTTTAATAACGATTAATTAAACATAAAAGTTACTATTCACCAAAAATTTATTTTAATCCCATTGAATGACGTTTTACTTCCTAATGACAGCCGTGTATGTCAGATTTTTGAAAATAAAATCATAGAAGTGGTAATGTTTCATTTAAACGAAAAATCAGTTTTTTAACTACCACATAGTTGTTTCACTATTCATCAAAAATTGATGTTTTTCAAAACAATGCCAAAATTTCACCCTAAGATATAATTGATATTCCAACATCAAAAATGATGTCTATTTTACATAATTCCAAACATATAATTTTCATTAATTAATTTTATAATTCATTCCTGCTGTCACAACAAATAGCGTGTTTTTAAGAAACAATATATATCAAAAGATTGACAATTGTTTATGTCCAATTTCAAAGTGAAATTAATTCTAATGACCACCATTAGATAAAATGGTAAAAAAATATTTTAATTACACTTTAAAACCACTAAATAGTATAATTTATCAATATAAATTATTTTGATTAAAAAAGTTGTTTTTATGTATTTTTCACTATTCATAAAAAATTGGAAGTTCTCAGAAAAATACCAAAAATTCAAAATAGGCTAATTTCGATATTCAGAATCCAAAAATGAATTCCATTTTGAAATATAAAATATATATAATTTCAAAAAGTGGTTATTACTATTCATAATGACCAATTTGATTGGTCGCGATGTGTTAGAATCTCAAACTTGTGTACAATGCAAGCTATAGCATTATTGAAAGAGAAGCGTATCGTGGAATCTCTGGGTGTTACATTCTCCCCTCCTTCAATAAATTGCATCCTCACAATTTGAAATTTTTCTTTGAAAATAAAAGGTTTAATATAGGAAATACCTTTGTGGAAAACCCACATCGGAAATAAGGTTAATAAAAATATAACTTTAATAGATAGAAAGATAAGTACAAAGGTCACCCGATATAGCCCATACTAGGATTCTATGAAAATATGGATATGGAAGAAAAACAAACCATCAAGGTCTGATGGAGAGTTGTAGAAAACAAGATTAGGATAAGGTTAACCAAAAGAAAATCACAAACTTGTGATTAGTTAGACGGTCATTGAATCCCCAGTTGGAAATGTTAACCGGCAACGTTTTTGTTTTAAGTTACCTTTTATAAAGTTGAGGAATTTATTTAGAAGATATACTAAGTACGTAAGGGAATATACATACTTGCCATGTAGACTTTCATTCTTTAATAAATTTTTACCACACACCCATCTTTCACTCTAAAAGGTAATATAACTCAAAAATATTCTATTTAACCTCATTGTATAAGGTTCCAAATATTAACACATACCATTTAGATTAGGAAAACTATTTTTTAATAACTAGGGACTTCCTGTAGACTAGTGGTAGGTAATAAAGGCTTGTCGCACTATGGTTGTGGGTTCGATTCCTACATCTTTGTCCGACGCAATGGGTTATCCCACAACCTACATGTTGTCCTTTTTAAAACTATAGTATTATAATATTCAAAAAATATTATTCAAAAATGTTTTAACCTTAAACAATACTATCCAAGGTTCAACTTAATCCATTCCAACCTTTATAGTTATCCAAAATACTTATGTCCGACTCACAGTCGAAATTTTATAAGGAAGGTAAACATAATGAAGATCCTTTTTTCCACGTAACAACATGTGAACAGATTCATCATGTATCATTTTAAAACACTACAACATCTTGAATTACCATAAATCCTTATGGATTACATTGATGATCCATTATTCCTTATAGAATACTAGATATACTCCTTCTAACAAAAAATTTATACAAATCATTAATTAGTTTCAAGTATGTTAAGAATATCCAATATAATTTATTCAAATCAATCATGTGTTATTCCAAAATCACTATCTCGGTATCAGAACCATATTATGGTTTATCTTTCTCTCAACCATATATTTTCCAAAAATTTAACCTGTTGTGGAGTCACTATTCGTGGTTCCACACAATCTCAAGTCCTTAATGAAATAAGACTGCAGTACAATCCTTATATACTCCATAATTATTATAACAAGTACATCATTTATACAACACTCAAATGAAAAAAATTCTTTAATAACAACATAATAACTCTAATCATTCCTCCTCATCTGTGGTAGTATCATAACTTGATTATTATCAAATAACTTCATTTGGGGAATACTCTGATTATTTGGACATTGGTTTGCGTAGTGTCCCCACTCCTTGCAGATAAAGAATTGTACATTTGAAAACTTTTTCTTACCCAAGTAGTCACACACTTGGTGTCCTTTTTCTCCACACTTATAACAAACTCCCATTCCCTTTCAGGCAAGTCCCAAGGTTTTTCATCCCACAGTTATCACATATTGGAAAAATATTCTTTTCCCTCTTCCCTTCATCCATCATCCTTTTCTTCTCTTTCTTTCCTACAAATCCATAGGACTCATAAAACCCTTTACTTATCTTATTAACACATGATACTATTTCCTCATATGTTGAGAATACATTTGAGACTATTTCCCTTTTAAATGTTGGCTTAAAACCATGAAAGATATGATCCTTCTTAATATTTGGATCATACGTATTGCAGGAGTTCACTATCCTTCTACTGGGCACCATTTCTATACAATGGCATAAACTGGGTCAGTTTATGAACTTAAATACATAATTCCATACTTGTAAAACACTTAACATAAATTGAACTATTTATGGATATAATACATAATCATAAAAATGTTTTCTTTGAGTATGTATATATTCATAACCCTTCATAGTGGTTTGTAAAGAAAATGAGAATTATCCTAAGCATATCCCCCGGGAGTGTCATAACCAAGAGTGCAGCAAGGCCCGTTGTCGTGCACCAGTTCCCGTTTGAGTCTAGATCAAAGCGGTGTTTTCGGGTTTTACCCCTAGGTACAACTGTGCTAGAGCCGCCTCTAACTGCTCGTATCCAGACAGGGATGTATTGCTCTGAAAACTCACAAAATCTCTATAATACTAAAATTTAGGAAGATCTTCTATACTAATCCTCAAAGTATATCTTTGGGTTATGTTCTCTAATCAGAGTTCATCTAAATCTAGCTTCCAAGGTTAGTACTAAACTACCTCTAATACCAACTGTAAATGCCCTGACCCCAGTTACCTAGAGTCGGTGCATTACCGCGTAACATTGGCATGATCACAAAAGATCATGTCTCAAAAGACTGATTAGATTAGTAGCCTTGGAAACACTAGATACATTCATAAATGTTACATTACATCATAAAGTGAAAATCTACTATAAAATAGTCTCCATTTTCCACATTAATATCCCCTTATGACTATCCCTGCGGGTCATTCATAAAATTCTTCTTCACATCCTGGAAAATATTAAAACATTGAAAGGGGTTCTCATATGTTCAGTAAGGATAACAATATAGCAGAAGCTTTCATAAATAAACATAAACATATAAGGAAATATATGACTAAAAAAAATCCTTTTAAATATGAACTTCAACATAATATGGCAAAAGTAAAATGAAATAATTCCATTTACTTATTCACATTGATATTTTACTGGTTGAATAATCACATGCAATATCAATAACCACTTTCATAATGATGGAATTCATAATGCCAGACTATCATAACCACATATTCAAGGCCTCGTGCCAAGACTACAAATAAGATTTTGTCAAGGCCTCGTGCCAAGACACTAGGTTGTCTCATGAGACTTGCCGATGCATCGAGGAGCTATAGCGGGCTCTACCCGTCACTTATTAAGTCCAATACATTCCTCATATGAATAGGTTTAAACATATCATAAACCATTACATAATAGTATCACATAAACCATGCATAAAATAAACATAAAATTTCCACATTTCAATCACAAGATATCAATACAACACATTGATATAATAAAAACACTTTCAAAACCATTTTCAATGCCAAAATAAAAGAAAATTAAAACTTTGTATTTATTTTTCATTTTATAAATAAGTTATGGCTTATAGAGGAAGCTGAAACTCAAATAATAGTCACGGCGGAGGAGAAGTCATTGTCGCCGCATACGTAAGACAAAAAATTCCTTTTTTCATTTAGTTAAAGTGATTTGTATAAAAATATACCTTTTGAATAAACATAAAAGTCAAAGGCATTTATACACCATATAAAAGTAAGTTATGTATAAAATTAATTATGCCTCAATGAAAGGAGATTGAGACGAAGTCCGTTACAAAGATCATTTTATAAATAAAATAGATCTATTAGGTTTATTAACTATAAGTACACATAAAGAAAGTACAAATACAAGATAGGACAAAATAATATCATGACATAATTTGAATGTAGGATATTAACCCAATGAATGAAAATCGGGTTAAGAAGTTCCCTTATCTCGTGTCCGACTTGACTCGACCATTGTTTACCCTCCTGAATAATAAAAACGAGTTAATTTATAATTTTTTAAGAACATTTTTCAAGTTTATTATTCCTTTTATATCACTTATTACTATGCTATGAAGATTATGTAATTATTTATGTTAATAACGGTCATTTTTTCGATCTTTGGTACTTGAGTCAAAAATAAATTTCATATAATTACAAGTTGTTCATCTGGTGAAATATCCATTATATCCAGAATTATATTAATGATTTATATATCATATATATAATATATATCCAATATATACATTCATTAATAATATTACGTAACATTTAGAGGTAAGAAATGAAATGCACCGTTCATGGAGACGGTAATCCGTACGTATGCATGAACGCTACTTTCATTTCTATTTCATATTTAATGGAATGAAATCATAATGATATATAGGTATATTATAATTCCAGTATAATATGATATATAATATCATTTACTTCGTCCTTTATACATCCCACATATGGCATTAACGATTCCAATCACTTTGAGTGGGCGGTAGTCCGCACTTCCTAAAATGAAGATATCGTGTTTACCCATAATGGAAACCATAAAGATATTCCATAAATGAAAAATACAGAATCATAAGTAAAACATAATCATATTATATATCATATATACATATAGTGACATCTTAATGGACACCTTTTAAGGTTTTATATGAGTGTTGAACAATCATCGTTTCGTGCGGCAGAAATTCGGCATCCATAGAAACAGTATGTTCATTAACCATTAGATGTAGGTGTGTGTAAGTGTAGCTAGAATACTTCTTATAAAAACATCCTAGTATATTTAGGATAATTTATTTGTTACAAAATAAATGAATAAAATTAGAATAGGGGGTTGTAGAAGCAAAATAAAACGTAAGAACACAAGAGAAAACACTACCTTTAAAACAGGTAACTCTTTTTTATTTGAGCTCAAAGGCTTCCATGGGAAGACTTCTGCCCAAAGTGAAACTTATAGGAATAATAGAGGGAAGCTGAGAGAGTATTTGGGTAGTGTTTGGCTGAGCCAAATGGCTTGGATGGTGTAAATAAGGTGGTAGTGGTGGGGGCCTTTTATAAGAGGAGAAGAGGGGCACTCTTAGAAAGTAGGGAAATGTTACTTTAGTATATAATGAGTTTCAGATTTTAAAGGTCATAAATGTATATATTTCGAGGATAAGGGGATAATTGTTCGAAATATACTCATCCAATAGGTTTTTGACAAGTTTAATTCTTATATTTTACAATATCCTTCCATTATATTAAAATCGTTAATTAATGAGGTAATCGATGCATCATCATGGTGTAATAAATAATTTAATTTATTTAATGTCTAAGAAAATATAAAAAAAATATCATGATGTAAGAAAACTTTTTAGATTTCTAATGAATATTTATAGTTAAAAATATTACTTGTATAACCCCATTTAAAAATTGTTTTAGTAAAACAACTCATGTTTGTGACTTTTTTATTTTAACATTAAATAAAAAGTTTTTAATGTCAGTTTCCCACCAAAGTGGCTCCATGGGGTCCCCAAGTGTAACCATGTATTGTATTGGTCTACCACGACTCATACAATAGGTGTAGGACAAGTTTAAAGGTAATTTAATATTATTATAACATTATCTTTACCTTAAATTACACTAATTACCTTTAATCGCGATTAATTAAACTTAAAAGTTACTATTCACCTAAAATTTATTTTAATCCCATTGAACCACATTTTACTTCCTAATGAAAACCATTTATGTCGGATTTTTTAAAATTAAATCATTGAAGTGGTAATGTTTTATTTAAACGAAAAATCAGTTTTTTAACTACCACCTAGTGGTTTCACTATTCATCAAAAATTGATGTTTTTCAGAACAATGCCAAAATTTCACCCTAAGCTATAATTGATATTCTGACTTCAAAAATGATGTCTATTGTAAAAAATTCTGAACATATAAGTTTCGTTAATTAATTTTATAATTAATTTCTGTTGTCACAACAAATAGCGTGTTTTTTAGAAACAATATATATCAAAAGATTGACAATTGTGTATGTCCAATTTCAAAGTGAAATTAATTATAATTACCACCATTGAATAAAATGGTAAAAACATATTCTAATTACACTTTAAAACCACTCAACATTATATTTTATCACTATAAATTGTTTTTATTAAAATATTTGTTTTTAATTATTTTTTATTATTCATAAAAAATTGGAAGTTCTCAGAAAAATACCAAAAATTCAAATAGGCTAATTTCGATATTCCGAATCCAAAAATGAAGTCCATTTTGAAATATAAAATATATATAATTTCAAAAAGTGGGTATTACAATTCATAATGGCCATTTTGATTGGTCGCGGTGTGTAGAGTCACTAGACTTGACGTACATGGACATTACATTACTTTTGCAGAATAATTATTACATAACAAAAACACACACACAAGGATAGTAATAGTTTAGTGTCTTCGAAAACTCAGAATATAATATTCTAATTGTGGTGAATTATCTTCAACATATCCCATAAAGATCTTCCTTTTTTTACCTAAAACCTTTCTTTATATCCTGGGGAAAAGAAAACATAAAAGTGTGAGCTCAAATGCTCAGTAAAGGTAAACAAAAGAAATATCAATCACATCATATTCATAAGAAAGTAACATTTTGGAAATCTTAACCTGCAAAAGAGAGCATAATTTCATAACATGGGATAAATCATAGTAGTGTAATGAAATCCCAATAATCATAACTTAAAACATTAAACTATGTGGCATACACACATAATCATAGAGAATCATTTCTTATTAGTCAAGACTCATTTCCAAGACTATCTTAGTGGACAAAGTCCATTTCTAAAACTGAGTTCACTCCTCTTTTTAGTCCTGTTTTACTGAACCGCTATAACCTTCCATTCTAGCCATGTCTATCACATGTGATATAAAATATTTACCCAATGCATTGGTGGGAGATATAGGCCCCACCCATCTCATAAGGATACCATTCTTATGTGTGCCACAAAATCATAAACCATACATCATAGCATAACCCATGTATTAAAAATGGGAATCTTAAACATCGTGACATCATAAAACAATTCATATTAGATAAAGGAATTCATAAAAATAACATAATAAAATCAATTTAATAATAGGGATAGAAACAGAACCTTATATTATCTTAGATGGAAAACAATTTTGATAAAACACTTAAACTCCATTCTTGAAGAAAATATCCTTTCTACTTCAAAAACACTTTTCCTTTCTTAACATGTCATACAATTCTAAACTAAAATAAGTTTATTAAAAATAAACTTGAAAACTTGTAAAGTAAGCTACTTGGAAATAATTTTTTAAAAATCCTTTCATGTCGTATAAGTTAAAAAAACATTCTTCTCTTACTTTTGTCAGAAAAGTCAAAAAATGTACCTCGTACGAAAAACGACAAAAGATTCCATTCATATCATTTACTAAAAATTTACCGAAGGGTAAAATTGGATTTAAAAAATTGTAGGTGGATAGAAATAATATTACATATTGAGGAAACATGGATGTGGATGATAAAATACACCCCAGTAAAATACCAAAGTATAAACAATCTTAGATAAAAATGAGATTGTGATATTTCCCTTACCTTAGGTTTGATTTGCTTCGTAAGTGTCTGAAACTCCTGTATAATGATTTAAGTAATGTCATTGACTTATTCCAGAATCATACGCATTGTTATGATATCATATATGGTTCACTTATGACTTTATATTACCTGTTCTTTTGTAAATTCCATGTTAAAGAGCATTTTGGGTAAAATTGTTTCATTTGTCGTCCGTGTTTTGACTTGTAATTATTCATATGATTACTTAGATCATGATTACTTAATTACTGAATATAAAACATGATTTATATATAATATATATTCAGAATATACATATATTTAACAAATCAGTAAATGGAATGAAATACACCGTTCATTGAGACGGTAGGTCGTACGTACGCATGAACGCTATTTTCGTTTCCTTATTGAGTTGAATGGAATTAAGTAGATGACATACATATATATACACATAAATCCAGTATCATTATTATGTAATATATTTCGTGATTACTTATTATATATACTTTATAATCATTCATGAATGGTTAACGTGGAGAATTAATCCCATCGCGTCGTGGAGACGGTAGTTCGTACGTACGCACGAGCGATGATATCGTTCTCATGATCGTGGGACTGTATTGGAGTGTATGTATACTATTACAGAATCAATATCACTTTAAAATAATCATATATAGTTATTATTTACACCATTATACACATCCAAGTAAGGTGGTGGTAGAAAATAGATTACACCATGGCTTGGAGACGGTATTCCGTACGTACGCACGCGCGGTGATTTCATTTTCCGTAGGATGGTTAGATGGTGAAATAGGGTTGTTTCATACTTATAATAACATATCAGTATATGAGTGATACTGATGTTATTACTTCACAATGAAACATCTAAATAAAAATATGTGGAAGAATAAATAAAGATGAAAGAATCAGTAACAGACATTACCTCTTCTTTAAAGCACCTCTTTGAGATCTCCTTTTAGGGCACTAAAATTGTTCTTTGAGGAATACCAGAACCTCTAGGATGTTTCTAGGGAAGTATAGAAGAGAATTTGGTAGGGTTTGGCCGAGCTTGAAGTCTCAAATTGGTGTGAGGTGGAGAGGGAGGAGGTTCCCTTTTATAAGGGAGGAGAGGGGCTCCTTTGGAAAAACTAAAAATATTATTTTATTATAAAGTCATGTTCGGTTTTATAAAGCTCCAAATTGATTTATTTTGAAGCCAAGGTGGCGATCGGTCGATATCCTTTCATCCAATAGAATTTAGACAAGTTTAGGTTCCTATTTTTACCTTATCATTTAGATTTAACATTAAGTTAAATAATTTTACTTTTACCGTGTCTTATTGTGTTCTTATAATATAAGGTTAATAAACTTTCTATAAGAAGCCAAACAAACCCCATGTTTTTTATTATTAATATAAATAACTTTATCGAAGTAATTTGGCCGAACCATAGATTTTTAGAAATAAAATAACAATTAATAATATAATATTTGTTTTAAAAACTATTTTTTGTCAATTTTGACACTATTTAGTAATTGATTTTTGTAAAACTCATAACAGAATGATTAGTTCAAAAAAAGTTAATTAAATCAACACTAACATGTCATATTAACCTATAATATTAGTTGAATTCATTAAAAGTCTTAAATTACATTTATTTGGGTATTTATAACATCAATTATGTCAATATTTCATTGATAAGATAATTAATGCATCATCTTTGTGTCATAATAAATTATAATTATTTAATCCCTAAAAATTATAAATAAATTCCTATGATGTATATAATTATATTATCTTTCTGGAGACTATTCATGTTCGAAATTTCATGAATTATATCACTAAATTAAAATTATTATACTTATAAGATTTAAGAAAGTGACATGTTGTCACATTCTTTGGTTTTAAAAATAATTAAATTATTTTCATGGAAAAAAGTCCATTAAATGAATATAATCCGACCCTTAGGTGATATGGGTCGTCTTTTAGTCATCCAATAGGATTTTTACAGGTGTTAGATTAATTTTATAATCTTATATTTACCCTTAATTAACCAATTTACCTTTAACTATGGTAAATAAAATTTACCGTAGTTACTATTCATAATGCCAAAAAATAAAAAACATCTTATTAACATAATTTGGACCCACTAATTCCAAATATGGAATTAATTTTTCCAAATTCAATACACGAAATTTGCAGAAATTAAATTAAAATTAATCCCATTATCGAAAGAAAACGAGTTTTTGTTTAAAACATTGCAAAAGATTGAATTAATTTATCCTACGAATTCAAGGTAGAATCAATGTTAATAACATATATTTTATTAAATGGTAAAAATATATTATATTTATACATTAAAACCATTCAATATTATAATTTAACGATATAAATTATTGCGATGAAAAAAGTTGTTTTTAATTAAAATATTGCATATTTTTTCTATTCATCAAAATATGGAAGTTACCAGAATAATATGAAAAATTTATCCAAATTAAATTTTCATTTCATGATTCCAAATAAGAATTTTATTTTTTCAACATTAACTTATAAACATGTAAAAAACTAGATTTAATGTGGGTGCACCATCAAAAGGAAGCAAAACTGCATTTTTTTAAAAATACTTATTTTACCCGAAAAATTTATTTTGTTCATATACCATGTTCTAGAAAATGTGTAAGATGAATAATAATGTTATAAAATTCAAAATTTAGTTAATACTATTCATAACGGCTAGTTCATAATAATATTATAATAATATGTCGTTGTTTAGTAAAACCCGGTATTGCGTACAACACACGCTATCGAGGAAGGTCGTGATTGTGTGTGATGCAAGCCAAGTCAGGGTTGCGTGTTGTGCAAGAATCCTTCGTTGTTTCGTATAACAGAATCCAACCATATTTCATTTATACATTGAATATATATATATATATATATACTCAATGTTGCATAGAATAACTATTATCAAAATTGTGTGCAACACGATCCAAGAATAGTGTTGTGTATACTTCAAGCTAATACGGTGTTGCATATAGTGCAAGGTAATCTTGGTGTAGCATACAACACAATATATTAATGAAATTAAAAGAATATTTTTCATAAAATCTTGGGGTGTTACATTCTACCCCCCTTAAAATGAATTTCGCTCTCGAAATTCGTCGGGGTTATAAATGGTTTACTACTCGAAAGATTGTTTAATAGAAACCCACATCGTAAAAAGGAATACCAAAACATGGCTTTAAAAACTAAAGTATGAAATGTAACGGTTACCCAAATTAACTCATCACTGGGTTTCCACGTAGGATAACATAGGTGAAAATATGGATATGGAAGAAAAATCTAACCATCATGTTCTGATGGAGAGTGGTAGAGAACATGGCTATGGAAAAGCCAGCAATCACAAAGCCATACATTTGTGATGATATAAGGTACAATCTGATTCATTACATATAAGAGAACAAGGACAACATTTTTTCTTTTCATGATCATTTCCCTAAAGTTGATGAAATTGGAATTAGAAGAAATACTTTCATGATTTTGTTATAGTCTCACCGTTAGTCGTTCTTTGGACAATTTCAACTTCATCTCTTAAATAAATGAAGTTGAATTTGTCATTAGTGATGTGTTAGCATATCATGTTATAGAATGAGGGGTCATTCCATCTGTCTCAAATAAAAGGTTAGAAAAGTTATCAAAAAAATACGTAAGTCCATCTATAGTGAGATTAATCATATATGGTTCCAAAAATGGACTTATACTTCTTATATTATACTACTTAATAAAATAAAACTAGTTTCTACTAAACAGGGACTTCCTGTAGGCCAGTGGTAGGCAATAAAGGCCAGTCGCAATTCGGTTGTGGGTTCGATTCCCACAGCCTTGTCCGACGCGATGGGTTGTCGCCCATCCTATAGGTTTTCCTTTTTCTAAAGCTATATTACTATAACATCCCATCAACAATATCAAAAAAAAAATTATCCTTAAACAATACTAACTTATCTCCAACATAATCCATTCCAATCTTTAGGCTTATCTAAAATACTTTGGTCAAAGCTCATAGTATAAAGAAAATGATCACGTGAATTCCATCATTTATCCCGCATATATCATAAGATATATCTTGTTGGTCAAATTACAAACATGTGAATATCTTAATCATGTATTCTATTGAATAATGAATACCCATTGAACCTTACTGAAAACATGAACACTGTTTAAAGTTAATTCTTTCCACATACCAAAATCCTAAAAATTCTATATACTCAAACCATGATATCACTTAGTCCTTATATCAATCATCAGCTCCCGAACACTGTCAAATATTTCATTTTCTCGTTTTCCCTTCATTATGCGCATATCATCTTTTTTTCAAAAAATATCTCAATAACATTCCATGGTTATCATTACCATAAAATTATTGAAAACCACAATAGACCAATAAATAAATATTCCAATATTCCACGATACTATATACAAAATTATTTTGGAATCCCATTACATAAACACTTAATCATTCCACCACATCGTTGTCATATTCAACATCGCCAATGGTGATCGCATGTGACTTCCCTTTGTCCTTTTCCTTAATATTTTGTTGATGTCGATCATCATCAACAACCCTTGGATTAGGTCATTTATTGGCATAATGCCCCATCTCCTTGCACTTGAAGCATTGAAGTTTAGTAGGTTCATTCTGTGTATCTCTTCCTTTGTTTACATCATTAGACATATTCTTCCCATAATTGCGGCATTCAAATGCCCGATGACCTTCCTTTCCACATTTGAAACATTTACTTGTCCCTTTAAGAAAATCTCCACCATGATTATTTCCACACTTTGCGCATAAGGAAACCTTCATCTTCTTTTCACCATTATTCAGAGATTTCTCCTTGAACTCCATCTTTCGTTTCTTGTCAAAACTATGAGATAGATAAGTAACACCAACTTCCATTTCTACCTTGATAGCACAACGCACAATTTCTTCATAGCTACTGAAGTCTCTTATAGCTAATTCCCTTTGACGATTTGGTTTTAAGCCACTGAAGAATCGATCAATTTTACTTTCAGGTTGGATGATAAATCCAGATGCATAACTTGCAAGCCTTGTAAAATTTGTTTCGTATATACCAACAGATTCATCATCCTTTCGCTTTAGTTCAAGAAACTCCTTCTCCATCTTTTTTCGAAGAATACGAGGGAATTACTTATTAGAAAATAAGTTCTTGAACTCGTCCCATTCCATGGACTCAATTTCATCTCTTTACCTCGTATTCTTGATAAGATTCTACTATTGATCAGATTCACCTTAAAAATGATATACTGCTAAGATGACATTATCATGTTCAGAACATTGATGAACTGAAAATATCTTTTCAGTGGTACTGATCCATTGTTCAGCAACAAGTGGATCAGAAGACCCATTGAAAGAAGGTGGACGTTACCTCATGAAGGACTCAATAGAATGTTGTTCCCTTCTCTGCTCATTTGGAAGTCTAGAATGATTCATAGCTTGTGTAAGTATAGAAATAAGATTTTTCACTCCATCTACCATAACATTTGTTTGTTCAGGAGGACAATCATTGCATTTTCCATTACACTAATCAACACAGTTCCTTCGGGTTCCAGCCATCATCTAAAACCCAAAAAGAATAGTGTGAGAGGCAAAAATAATTATAGGGAAAACAACATAATAAAGGGGGAGTACCTTCAATATCTATCATCTTAGGTTTAATTCTAAGATCGTTAGCGCAATTCTAGGACTATAACCTATACTTATTCTTAACCTTAGAGACATCCATAGACATACCTTAGAAATATCTCTAGGGATCTCACTAAAGTTCTCGCATCCTAGTTTCCAAAGGTTGACTAAACCTTTCCTCTGATACCAACTGTAGAGACCCTATGCTTGACGTACATGGACATTACAATTCCTTTGCGGAATACTTATTATATAACAAAAACACACACACAAGGACCGTAATAGTTTAGTGTCTTTCGAAACTCGTAACATAATCTTCTAATCGTGGTGAAAGATCATCAACATATCCCATAAAGATCTTCCTATTTTTACCTAAAACCTTTCTTTATATCCTAAGGAAAAGAAAACATAAAAGGGTGAGCTCAAATGCTCAGTAAGGGTAAACAAAATAAATATCAATCACATCATATTCATAAGAACATAACATTTTGGAAATCTTAACCTGCAAAAGAAAGAATAATTTCATAACATGGGATAAATAATAGTAGTGAAATGAAATACCAATAATCATAACATAAAACATGAAACTTTGTGGCATACACACATAATCATAGAGAATCATTTCTTATTATTCAAGACTCATTTCCAAGACTATCTTAGTGGACAAAGTCCATTTTTGAAACCGAGTTCACTCCTCGTTTCAGTCCTATTTTACTGAACCGGTATAACCTACCGTTCCAGCCATGTCTATATCATGAGATATAAAATCTTTACCCAATGCATTGGAGTGAGATATAGGTCCCACCCATCTCATAATTATACCATTATTATGTGTTCCACAAAATCATAAACCATACATCATAGCATTACCCATGTATTAAAAATGGGAATCTTAAACATCGTGACATCATAAAACAATTCATATTAGATAACAGAATTCATAAAAATAACATAATCAAATCAATGTAATAAGAGTGATATAAATAGAACCCTATATTATCTTAGATGGAAAATAATTTTGATAAAACACTTAAACTCCATTCTTGAGGAAAATATCCTTTCTACTTCAAAAACACTTTTCCTTTCTTGACATGTCATACAATTCTAAACTAAAAGAATTTGATTAAAAATAAACATGAAAACTTGTAATTTAATCTTCTTGTAAATAATGTTTTAAAAATCATTTCATGTTGTATAAGTTAAAAAAACATTCTTCTCTTACTTTTTTCGAAAAAGTCAAAAAAAGTACCTTGTACGAAAAACGACAAACGATTATTTTCATATCATTTACTAAAAATTTAACAAAGGGTAAAATTGGATTTAAACAATTTTAGGTGTATAGAAATAATATTACATATTGAGGAAACATGGATGTGGATGATAAAATACACCCCAGTAAAATACCAAAGTATAAACAATCTCAGAAAAAAATGAGATTGTGATATTTCCCTTACCTTAGGTATGCTTTTCTTTGTAAGTGTCCTAACCCCCTGTATAATGATTTAAATAATGTCATTGACTTATTCCAGAATCATACAATTTGTTATGATATCATATATGGTTCACTTATGACTTTATATTACCCGTTCTTTTGTAGATTCCATGTGAAAGAGCATTTTGGGTAAAATTGGTTCATTTATCACCTGTGTTTTGACTTATAATTATTCATATCATTACTTAGATCATGATTACATAATTCCAGAATATAAAACATGATTTATATATAATATATATTCAGAATATACATATATATAATAAATCAGTAAATGGAATGAAATACACCGTTCATGGAGATGGTAGGCCGTACGTACGCATGAATGTTGTTTTCGTTTCCTTATTGAGTTGAATGGAATTAAGTAGATGACATACATATATATACAAATAAATCCAGTATCATTATTATGTCATATATTTCATGATTACTTATTATATATACTTTATAATCATTCATGAATGGTTAACGTGGAGAATGAATCTCATCGCGTCGTGGAGATGGTAGTTCGTACGTACCCACGAGCGATGATATCGTTCTCATGATCGTGGGACTGTATTGGAGTGTATTTATACTAATTCATAATCATATCACTTTAAAATAATCATATATAGTTTTTATTTACACCATTATACCCATCCATGTAAGGTGGTGGTGGAAAATAGATTACACCATGGCGTGGAGACGGTATTCCGTATGTACGCACGCACGGTGATTTATTTTCTGTAGGATGGTTAGAAGGTGAAATAGGATTGTTTCATACTTATAATAACATATCATTATATGAGTTATACTGATTTTATTACTTCATAATTAAACATATAAAGAAGAAGAAGTGGAAGAAGAAATAATGATGAAAGAATCGGTAACAGACATTACCTCTTCTTTGAAGCGCCTCTTTGAGATCTCCTTTTAGGGCACTAAAATTATTCTTTGAGGAATACCAGAACCTCTAGGATGTTTCTAGGGAATTTTAGAAGAGAATTTGTCAGGGTTTGGCCGAGCGTGAAGGCTCAAATTGGTGTGAGGAGGAGAGGGAGGAGGTTCCCTTTTATAAGGTAAGAGAGGGGCTCCTTTGGAAAAACTAAAAAAAATTATTTTATTATAAAGTCATGTTCGGTTTTAAATATCTCCAAATTGATTTACTTCGAAGCTAAGGTGGGGATGGGTCTAAATCCTCTCATCCAATATAATTTATACAAGTTTATCTTCCTATTTTAACCTTATCATTTATATTTAACATTAAGTTAAATAATTTTACTTTTACCGTGTCTTCTTGTGTTCTTATACTATAAGGTTAATAAACTTACTATAAGAAGCCAAAAGAACCCCACGTTGTTTATTATTAATATATATAAACTTATCTAAGTCATTTGGCCGAACCTTATATTTTTAGGAATAAAATAACAATTAATAATATAAAATTTGTTTTAAAAACTATTTTATGTCAATTTTGACAATATTTAGTAATTGATTTTTGTGAAAATCATAACAGAATGATTAGTTCAAAAAAAGATAATTAAATCAATAATAACATGTCATATTAACCTATAAAATGAGTTGAATTCATAAAAAGTCTTAAATTACATTTATTTGGGTATTTATAACATCAATTATGTCAATATTTCAATAATAAGATAATTACTGCATCATCTTTGTGTCATAATAAATGATAATTATTTAATCCCTAAAAATTCTAAATAAATTCTTATGATGTATATAATTGTATTATCTTTCTGGATACTATTCATGTTCGAAATTTCATGAAGTTTATCACTAAATTAAAATTATTATACTTATAAGATTTAAGAAAGTTCCATGTTGTCACATTCGTTGGTTTTAAAAATAATTAAATTATTTTCATGGAAAAAAGTCTATTAAATGAATCTAATCAGACCCTTAGGTGATATGGGTCGACTTTCGTTCATCTAATAGGATTTTGAAAGGTGTTAGGTTAATTTTATAATCTTATATTTACCCTTAATTACCGGATTTACCTTTAACTACGGTAAATAAAATTTACCGTAGTTACTATTCATAATGCCAAAAAATAAAAAGTAGCTTATTAACATAATTTGGACCCACTGATTCCAAATATGGAATCAATTTTTCCAAATTAAATACATGATTGTTTTAGAAATTAAATTAAAATTAATCCCATTGTCGAAAGAAAACGGGTTTTTGTTTAAAACATTGCAAAATATTGAATTAATTTATCCTACGAATTCAAGGTAGAATAAATGCTAATGACATACATTATATTAAATGGTAAAAATATATTATATTTATACATTAAAACCATTCAATATTACAATTTAACCATATAAATTGTTGCGATGAAAAAAGTTTTTTTTAACTAAAATATATCGTGTTTTTACTATTCATTAAAATATGAAAGTTACCAGAATAATATAAAAAATTTATCCAAAGTAAATTTACATTTCCTAATTCCAAAGAAGAATTTTATTTTTTCAAATTGAACTTATAAACATTTCAAAAACTAGATTTAAAGTGGGTGCGCCATCAAAAGGCGGCAAAACTGCATTTTTTAAAAAATACTTATTTTACCCGAAAAATTTATTTTGTTCGTATACCATGTTCTAGAAAATGTGTGAGATAAATAATAATTTTATAAAATTATAAATTTAGTTAATAAAATTCATAATGGCTAGTTCATAATAATATTATAATAATATATCATTTTTTAGTAAAACCTTGTATTGCGTACAACACACGCTATCGAGGAAGGTCGTGATTGTGTGTAATGCAAGCCAAGTTAGGGTTGTGTGTTGTGCAAGAATCCTTCATTGTTTATTATAAAAAAATACAACTATATTTAATTTATACATTGACTATATATATATATATACTCAATGTTGCGTAGAATAACTATTATCAAAATTGTGTGTAACCCGATCCAAGAATAGTGTTGCGTATACTGCAGCTAATACGGTGTTGCGTATAACGCAAGGTAATCTTGGTGTAGCATACAACACAAGACATTAATGAAATTAAAGGAATATTTTTCATAAAATCTTGGGGTGTTACACGGTGTGTTAGAATCTTGAACTTGCGTACAATTCAAGCTATTTCATTATTGAAAGAGAAACGTATCGTGGAAACTCGAGGTGTTACAAACTATGTGGAGGCCAACACATTTCTAATATTTATTTTAATATGATTATTTTCTATTAATATTTAAAAAATATGATATATAAATAATGAAATTCTTCTTAAGGTATAGACTCTATGAGTTTATAGTGATGTCATTTTTCCTTACTAATTCACATGTTATCTTCATGGACATAATTAATATATTTTTTAAGGATTATATTGATCAGTTTGTGGTAGTCTTTATTGAAAATATTTTTATATGTTCAAAGAGAAAGGAAAATCATGAAGATCACTTGAGTATTTGTTTAATACCCTAAGGAAGGAGAATATTTGTGATAAATTTACCATGGGTTAATTTTTTCTTCAAAAATATTGATTCCATGGTAATATAATCTTCAGTGGGGGTATATCACTAGGTCCTTTAAAGAAATAAGTTATTGAACATTTTCCCTGACAAACCATTATCACTAATATCTATAGTTTCCTTGGTTTCTATATATTTTATTAGTGACTTATAAAGATTTTTTTTGGATATTTAATCCCCAATCCATGTTAACTAAGAAGGGAGCCAAGTTCCTTTGGACATATGAATGTGAATAATATTTTATGGAACTGAAGAGAAGGGTAAGAGAAAACCTATGCTTACTCTACCCAAAAATGGATAAGGGTAATTAACTTATAATTATGCATCAAATAAGGGATTGGTATGTATCATTATGATGAACGATGTGATTTTATTTTATGACAAACAAAAATTTATGGTTCATGAGTGAAATTACCTAACATAGGATTTAAAGATAGGAGCGGTAAAATTTTTATTATATATATATATATGCATTATCTCTTTGGAAATTTTTTTGACATTTAAATTTATCAGAAAATATTTATATATATATTCACCCAAAAAAGAGCTAAATATGTGTTTGAGAATTTGGTTAGAGATGATTAAATATTATGAATTCTCAGTACATTGCCACCTTAAGAAGGTGATAAAAGTGGAAGATACTTTAAGATTGAAAGAACATGCTCTCTTATATATGATGAGGATCAAAAAAGATAAAGTATTTCAAAATTATAAAAATTTATATCTTGGAATATTTGATAAAGGAGGTGAAAAAGAAATATGTGGATATATAAAATTTGTTGATAAATTTTCATTAATGCAACCTTGATTGTAATGGAACAACAGGATTCATAAACCTTATATGTGCCTCTTAGGTACCAGATTTAAATAACGAGCTGATGGATGATTCTCATAGTTCTTTATTCTCAATTCATCCTAGAAGTATGAATATGTATAGAGATTTGAATGAGTTTTTATAATGGTATGACATGAATAGAGATGTTAAAAAATATGTGTCTCGATGCTTCATATCTAAAAATGTTAAGGTGAGATAAATACTTCTATGAGGATGTCACAATCATTATATATATTATAATTTAAATAGGAAAACATACCGATGAATTTTATTCATCAAAATCCCTTATACTTATAAAGTGAATAATGTTATACAGGTTCTAGTCGATAACCTTAAAAAGTCAGAACACTTTATCTCTATCAGATAAAATTTTACTGTATATTATATTTTTGTTATATACATTAAGGAATAAGAAATATTTCATGGAGTAAAACATTATATTGTATCATAACTAGAACAAACATTTACGTTGAAGTTATGAAATATCCACAAACAATCAATGGATATATTGTCATGTTTCTACAAAGCTTATCATCCTTAGTTAGATAATAAACCTAATATAAACATGAAATCCCATGGGGATTTTTTAGAACATGTTTTATGAATTTATATGGTTTATGGGATCAACATCGTTCCTTGGTGGAATTTTCTTAGAAAAATAACCTTCACTCTAGTATTCATATGGATTCTTATTGAGCCATTTATAGTATGAAGTGAAAAAGAATAAAATAGTGGAATGAAGTTGTAAAAATAAAAAAATTTGGACCTAAAATATGTTTGTAAATTGAATATTAGGATATAACCATTAAATAAAATATAAGATAAAATCATAGTGAATAAAAAAAATTTGTTGAAAATCATCATAACGATATATAGATTGAATTTGGTGACAAGGTATTCCTTTGAATATATCCCTGGAAAAGGGTTATGAGATTTGTAAATAATGGAAAGTTAAAACCTTGGTATATTAGTTAATTTGAAGATATTTATTGTATTAGGATGGTATCATATAGATTGGTGCTTCGACTGAATCTCTCCCAGGTTCACAAGGTGTCTCTAGTATCTCTCTCGAGTAAGTATATACCTGATCCTTCACAAGTACTAAATTTAGAGGACATACAACTAGAACAAGATCTTTCATATTAGGGAAAACAAGTATAAATCATGAATCAAAGGTATAAAGTACTACATAACTAGACTACTCACTAGGTAAAGGATCTCTATAACAATAACAAGATTGAAGAAGCTATATGGGAACCTAAAGATGTAATGAATCATAGATATACACATTTTTCTATATTAGAGTGAAAATTCTCAAGTAATAGTTTGATTTTATGTGGGGTAGAATATAACACCTCAATATTTTAATGAAATATTTATCTTTAAATAGTTCAAATTTCTTGTTAGCTTGTGTTACACAGAACAACAAATTTAGACAAATCGTATAACATTACTAAAATATTATGTGTCTTTAATATCCTATAAATTGGATCAGATATTATGAGCATTGATAAATGTATTATGATAAATATATGTTTTACAAATTTATAAAATTAATTCATTGGTTAAAAAATGACTATAATCAAAAACAAAAAAAATATATTTGAAAACAAAATTGTTGTCTTTTCTAAAACATTATTTTTACAATAAGTATTAATTTTATATAAATAATTAAAAATAAAAACCATTGGTTAATTATTTTAATTAAATTTATATATTATTTACTTGATCAAATTTTTAAATATTCAATAAATCTTTCATTAGGCATATGAAAAGAATAAATCCATTTTTATGCTTAAAAAGTATTTTTTTCTGAAAAGAAACTTTTATCACATTATGTGTACTTATCTTAAAATTAATTTCCATATTTTATATATATTGAATTAGATGAATTAATTTACAAATTTATAGTTATTGGGATACAAAAATTTAAATATACATCTTTATTGTGTTTGTCAATATGAATAGTAACCATCAAAAAATTTATCACATTAATAAAAGGTAAATCTTGTTAATCTCGGTTAAAAATAAATGATAAGACCATAAATATTCATATTAATTCTTATTGGAGGAAGTTTATTCGAACCTTAAAATTTTACTTTCTTAATTTAGTTGTTTATTAGACACTTTTCCAGGAAAATGACTTATATATTATCTAAATAAAAGAATGTTTTAAAATTCCCTCTCTTTGTTTTTAAAATATTTAATGTGTCCACATAGGGATAAAAAATTTTCATGAATTAATCTATTTCTCAAATTTTGGAATAAAAATATATATTTCCATGATATAAATTTATTTTACGTTTTTATTAATTTTATATTGAACATTATTTCATAGGAAATTTCGATACAGTATTTCCCAATCTAAAACATATATAATAAATGATATTAAAAATATTGGAAGTGATATAATCTGAATGAGTTAACATTACTCAAGAATTTTATAGATCTATAGGACATATTGTGTGATTTTCAAATCATTATATTTGAATTAAACCATTTTTTTAATGAGTATCAATTTAAATGAAATAAATAGTATCATAATTGGCAATTATGACATTTTTATCAAAATAATATATTCTTTAATTATTAAAAAAATAATAAATAAGAAATAATTAATTTTTATGTTATATGATATTAAATATCATAAATTTTCCATTTATGGGGAAATTTTCACCTTATATGTGAAAATTAAAAATGTTTAATATTGAAAACTGTGTTACCATAGTTAAAATTTAAATTTGTTAATTAAGGGAAAATCAAAATGATATGGTTTAAAATGACATAAAAAATTTCTAAATTCTATTATTTGATGATATTAAAACAATATTGTGTCATAACATCGTATCAAAATCCATTTGGAATCATTTTTCTTTAGAATAGACTTATTAAAATTTAAATGTTTTTCACAAAACTTCTAAGGTCCCCCTCACCTTAATTATAAAATGAAACATCCTACCACACCTCATAAAACCATTATAGTCCTTATATATCGACCAAAATATGATTATTGAATATATAAACCTTCCTATACATATTATAGATGTTATTTTATTCCCAAAATACCTACCCTATATACTTTTAAAAGAGAACAAAATGAGCCATTTCAAGGTAGTGGTAATTGCCTTACCCAACCACTTTCCTTTCTAATAATCTATGACTACTCTAAATCTATCTTATTTATAGTAAAATGTTATGTTCAATATAATAAATATTCTTATATGTTATAATTTTTATTAAAATAAAATTATATAACCTTTTTATCATCAAATAAGATGTAAAAGTATCACTCGGACGTACAAACAGCTTATCATTTCTACGTAGCGATACAAATCATTTTTCATTACCATAATTTATGTATTTTCATTATGATGAGATTAATTTTTAGATATGATATATATGAAATAATTAAACTTATATATTTTAAATATCAAATAAACCTACTTACCATCCAAAAACATTGGAAAGATAATATTGTTTTTTCATAGGTGTGGACTACTAACTCCGCGAAGCGATGTGATTTTATTTTCAGTTATATTTTACCTAGATTGTAATAAGGTAAAATTTGATAAATATATATTACATATATGATATTATAATGATACTATAGAGGTTAATTAATATTTACCTTTCTTTTATTACATATTTTGAAAAATTAAAACAACGGTCATGTGAACGTATATCCTACCACCTCCCGGAATGGTGTAATTAATGTTTCTGTATATAACTTTGATGAATTACTATAAATATGTATTTAATTAATATATATGATATTTATTTAATTATTATTATTTTATAAGAAATTAATCCATTATAAATGTAATATGACCGAAACTACTTAATTGACGAAACAATTATTACTCATCAATAAAAATTATAAAAAGGAATTATTAATATATAGGAAGTTAAAATGTTATTAAGGGATAATATATTATATTATAATTATTAACATGAATATGGTCTATAATTATAGTAATTTTAATTTTATTATACAGGAGGTTAAAGTCCTTTCAAATCAAGGGAAACTTAATGTAATGGTTTTGTTTCACAATCACATCAGTGTCTATGATTGATTATGTTTAAGTCTCTAGTGGGAAATATTTCTCTTCCTAATCTGTGGATTCTAAATAAATTAAAAAATGTTCCTAAAATTATCATATTATTGTTTTAATTTATTTTCACCAATTTTTGAAATTATACAAAATTGTTTTAATGGAATCTTCATGTCATTTTATTAAAAATGCACTATTTATCCCTTTTACAGTGATGCTAATGAAATGTTTTGTAATTTATACAAACATGAAAATATTTTCCCACCATTATTTGTAATATTTAATTTAAATATTTCATTATATGTTTTCTTTGTTATTTTAAAAAAAATCTATCATAATATCATAGTTTTTTTAAATAAGTAATTTTAAAATGGAAAAGGTATTTTCGACAAAAATGTACCATGTTATATTAAAAAATAATTTTCTATACAAGATGAATTATTTTTAGGATACTAAATATTTTCTAGGGATATTATCCAATGATAGAATATTTATTCTCTCTCTAGATGTCTTATCAACATGATGACAATGTTCTTATGAAATCCATTTCATTTCATGGGTTGTAATATGAATAACGTTATATGATCTTATGGCACACATGCATATGATTTTCATTGTGTAATGGGTGGGTAATATAACACTATTTAATTAATTGGGTAATGATTAATGTTCTATGAGATCAAATATTACATGAGAGGTTGTCCCAATCCCAAAATGGGGTACCCGAGAGGTTATCCCAATCTAGAAGCATGTACAGTGGTCATTAACCCAAGCATAACATTCTTTGAATGTCTTGGTGGGTATCCTTGACATAATGATTTCTATGATTATGTGTATTTCAAAATCTATGTACTATTCCAATATTAATATCTCATGGATCATATTATTTGATTCCATTATGATTTGTGTCTTATTAACTACCAATATTTATGACATGGCTCAAGTTTAGGATCTATGACATATAGGGAATGGTATTCAAATGTTATTAATACACCCTTAAGCTCATGTTATTCTTATGTGATTATTGTTATCTCTATTTCTTATCCTTGATATGAATCTAAGATCAAATTTATTATATTTTATTTCACAAGTTATGAAGAAAAATTTTGTATAGGATAAGTCTATGTATGGTTCTCTATATGAAGAACTTAGTGGAGAAATATATAGTTAAATTGTGAAGTACTTGTTTATGTGTTCAATTTTCCAAAGGAACTAGACATAAAGTATTATATTGTGGATCTTAATGTTATATAATGAATATTTATATATTAATATTTAATATCTATATATGAAAATTATGGTTCACTATACATATTCCATGTATAAGGGATAAACTATCAAATAAAATTCAAATAATAATAATTAAAAATGATGGAACCCGAGCAGCCAACCTTAAGACTAATTTATTTCATTATAATTACATCAATTCAGTTTTTATTGTATCTTAAAGATTATTTTATGTTATTTATTTCATTAAATAAAACCAAAAACCAAAAATTTCATTATATTCATAAAATAAAAAATACCTAACACATAAAAAGTGATTATGAATAATGATTGTTGACCTTACAAGATCCTCAAGTGAGAAAAAATTATTCAGTGGCCATTCTACCCTAAGAATGAAAAAAAATTATTTTTCTAGAACCTATTATTGGTGTTCATCACAATCATTCTCTCAATAAAATTTATTAATTCTATCAATAAGGGGGAGAAAACAAATTAGTGAACAAATGTGGAGAAGATGATGTTTAAAATTCATATGAGTAAGGGGTGAATAAGTTTCCAATGGAGGACCTTCCCTTACACATGTTATATCAATAAGGGGGAGAACCAATTTCAATATTTTAATTTATTTTTCTGAAGGGAAGTGTATAATTAAACTACTAATGCAATATTGACATTCATTTATTTTATAAAGTGGTTCAAATTATTGGAATAAAATAAAAAAGTTTCTATTGAAGTTCCCATTGGATTGTGAGATTTTTTCAATGATCATATCATTATGTTTTTATAGTTATGTTTGGACAAAGAATAATCCACCCAAATAAGATATAGTAAAGGATATACATAAATTAATTTATAGTAAAAAATATTTATGTTTCCATCATAAATGGAAAAGGATAAAGATTCTGCTTAATGAAAATCCCTAAAATCAGATGATTGATGGGCTTGGTTGTAAGTTAAAAGAAAAGTAATGATGTCTAATAATGATTATTATCTAAAACATTTTACAATTAATTGGCCTTATTGTGCATGATAGATTGTATAATTACAGTTAAAAATGTTAAAACATGTTAAATATTTTGAAGGATGGTGGATGAATTATGAGGAAACCATATAATGATTATTTGGAATGAATACTGAAAAATATAGTGTTCATATCCCTTAGATAAAAGAATTTTATGGCTAAAGTAAAGGTTAAAATTAAAATAAAGTGAGGTTCATTGAAATTCTCATAGTTTTGTATTTAAATGATGTAAAGGACCTTGAAACAATATAGTAGTGTATGGAATTATTATAATAAATCATGGAATACATTGAAGATATACAAAAGAATTAGAGGTGATTTGATAGTCCCTGAGAAGATTTAAAATGATTTTGATGTTTTTTTAGTTAATTATAGAATTATTTTCTTGATTTGAATATTGAAAAATTCATGAATTATACTCTCTGATTTTAAGAATTTTAGTTTGTTAATAAAACTTATAGCATGTAAAATGCTTCATACATGAATTGTGTATAGATTTTTCTATGTCAATGTTAGCCTTTTAGTCCAGAATTTTACATCAAGGTAGAGCGTATGACTATTTAGATTTCTGAATTTTACCAATGGTTAATGTCATAAGACATCACTATTCATGTAATACATTAAGTGATCTATTCATAAGACATATTAATTAGAATAAAAAAAATGATCCACTAATTTATTTTTAATTTTATCTCTATTGGAGTTCATAATACTTTTAATAAATCTCATAAGAAATCTATGGAAATACATTAGACATTCATCTAAACATAATACCTTTATGTTAGGATTCATACATTGTGTGCTGACTTATAACTTTAGAACATCATAAGTCATTATATGTCACCAAATTTAGAAGATGTCTAATAATCTTCCTTCAAATGTAAGACACATTTAAAACATTATATGAATTGTCAAAAATAATTGGGAATATATAATCAATAATATGAGTAATACATTTGTCTTTGAGAATATTATATAATTCTATAGAATGAAAAATCAAAGATTAAAAATTTATATATTTTTAAAAAATCATTTTAGAACATGATAAACATATTTTTTGAAGTTAGAAGCATCATATAGATATGTTCAACAATGATTGAATCTTGGATCGAAGAATATTAAATAGGGAAATTGTATATCACGATTTTATTAATCTATTATTTTTAAATAAGAATATTTAAAAATCATCATCGGTGATCAAAATATGAACTATATTTTTTGAATACTATGCTCATATTAAAATTTAAAAATATCACTCAATCTTTTATTATTTCGGATAAATTAGATTAGTGATAAGAGTTTCATCTATGATTATTTTATGAATTATAAATTCAAACTGAAGTTATACCATTTTTTAGGGCTCTCAAGCTGTAAATTATGTTATCCATACCACAAATATATGTGATGTATTATTTTTCAACTATAATAGAGATTTATTTAATGTTGATATTTTTAGATATATTATGAGTAAAATATTATTGACCTTGAAAGAAGAGTCTATGGAAGATTGTTTTAACTAAGTGGAAAAAATAGAAACAATAAAATGAGAAGAAATAGAAGGAAAGGGTATTCTCATTATTATACTTAAAAACCATTTGAGGGAAAAAATAATTTTTGAGTACATAGGGATACATGCACAAGGTTAATAATAATTAAGGAAATAGATAATGTGGGAGATACACATGTATAATATAATGAGAAAAGGTTAAGTGGATATTGTGGTACCAAATGTGAGTGAATATTTTATGTATTAAATATAATAAAAATAAATTAATATGACCAAAATATAAAGTATAATAAGAAATAGAATAATTTCATGAATGTCACATAATAATATCCTAAGATCTCAAAGATAAGAAGTAGAAAATAACCAAACAACGTGCTAAAGAGAAGATCACCCAGGTATTAAAGAAGAAGTGGAAAAGAAGTTCGACCTAGTTCCACTGTTCAAATAAAACATAAGATGAAAAAGAAAAGATAGGAAGTAGAAGAATAACATATTCAGTTATTTCTATGTACATTAAATATATCCTAACTATTTTAGGAAGTTTAATACCTTGAAAATTTGGTGAGAAATGTAAAAAAACCTTCTAAATAAGAAATGGGGGTATAGAAGAAAACAGCAATCGAGTTTTATGAAGTAGTTCATGAAAATATAAGAAACATTGAGGAATCCAATTGATAAGAAATAGATATATTTATGTGATATAGTTATATACTATGATAATGGAATATTTACCTCAAATATCATAAGGATGTTTCAATACCAATCAGGAGAATGAAGTGCATTGGGATGTTGTAAGTATAATGAGATGATGGACAATGTAATGGATTTAGGATGATATTTGAACTGCTATTAAGCATACGGTTATACACATGGGTTGCGAATAATGCAAGAAAAACTAAAATTCTATTAATTATATGATTATTGTTGAGAAATTTTGAATCCAAAATCTATATTAAATTAAGGCATCAGATTCCTAGGGGGGCCGAATCTTGTTAAAATATTTCATGTTATTTTAAAATTCTTTTATTACATTAAATATAACTGTTATATTCTTGGTATAATGTAAATAGATCCATATATCTTAATATATAATAAAGGTTCAAATTACAAATGGGGATAAATATTAAAATAGAAATTAGAATTGGGTAAAATCATTTAGACACACCTGATTCACCCCCTCCTAGGTTTTTGAAGTAATCTACTAGAACTCACGATTAATAACATGATATACAATATAAATCACTACTATTATCATATACAAGAAAAACATTATATATAAAAATTTATAAATCATCTAAATAAAATTTTCTTTAAAATGTTCCTTTTAAAATCCAGTTTGAATAAAAATACTCTTTAAAATATTTTATCAATCATCTTATATACATAAAACAAGTTTTATATTAAAAAAAGTAAAACACCAACTTTTTAAAATATAAATACAACAAAAATGAGGATTAAAAATAAATAAATCATAAATAATTCATTTAAAACATAGTATGGTATGAGAAAACAGAGAAAAACTCAAGCTTAATTGTGTACTAAGGGAGATATAATTTTGTAGAGACATGTACCTTAAACTCATCATAGTCCCATCGCCTTCATCCAGTCTCAACAGAAAATGGATAACGGTATCCTCAAAAGGCCTATAAGCCATAAACATTATTTTAATGACTATAAATAGTCAAAATTAATTCCTCCATGGAAATCTAAAGATAAATAACAAGTGGTAAATAGAATTACAAGATACAAGAAGGTTAGGGAAGAAGAAAACCAAGAGAAACCAAAATTTTGCCTGATGAAATCCCACTTGAACTGTAAAATCACAGTATGTTATTTTACATATTCATTGCCCCTTGTTTTGATCCACTTTAAGTTAGGTCTTTTTTCAGGGTTGTTCCGATCGATTTTGAAAATTTTTGGAGGATTTTTGTGTACTGCATGTTACGCACGCAGTTTGCACAAACTGTGCACCCCCTAAGTAAAAACCATTCTCCCCCATGAAATGAAAATGTTACATGGTTTACACATGGTTTTTCAAATCATGCATCAAACATGGGGAAACTATGCACCCCAAATTGTAGGGGAACATTACTGGTGCATAGTTTCCCATAACCATGTTCCCCCCTCTAGCTAACCATGTGTCCAACCATTAATTAATATAAAAATTAATTTTAAAATATTAAACCATCATATTAACCCTAGGTTGATGCCAAAATTACACTAACTGATTTCCTAGTTTGGTAAGTCTCTCTATATATATTTTTGGCTTCTCCAAACACATTTCTTCTCTAGTTGAAGTGGAATTGATCTAGATCGATCACCTATATGTAAGTGGATATCCTCTTGTATAGTTTCTTTTGATATTACTTATCCTCAACCTTATAGTGTATTATATAATATTGTTTTTATGGATCTAAATATCATTTTTATAGATATATTCCTTACCTTGTTAGATGTTGATTCTAAATATGATCTTTAGATTTTCCTAACCTTTACTTTTCTTTGGTGTTCCCATTGTAGGTGTTTATTGTCAGATTATAAGGTAAAAGGTTTGTGTTTTCACTACTGATTTTATATGTAATTGAATCCCTAAATTTATGATTTTTTTATATAGATTTCAATTTTTTATGATACCTGATTTGATATTATTAATAATTGAAATTTGAAATTGAATGGATTTTAAGAAAAAACCCCTAATATTAATGGAATTGGAATTGTTGGGTGAATTTTGGAAATGGAAAAATTGATGAAATGATTTGAGAATTTTTTTGGGAAAAATAAATTTAATTGAAATGATGAAAACATATTATTTTTTAGGCTTTGAAAATGGCATGATATGATGAAAACACCATGTTTTGGTTTTGTAATTGAATTAGCACATTGAAACCGAAAATTGGTCAATTTTATTGTAAATGATGATTGATTTAAAATGAGATGATTTTTTCCTTATTTATTTATAGATAGAGAACATATGAGTCTGGGTAGTTGGAGGGTTATTTGGGACAAGTGCACAAGGATTGTGATCCCCTAGTAATGAATTAGTGATGATTACTCTATCAGAAACCTAGTTCTTCTTGATTATCCATGATGGGATGATGATGAGTCATGTTAAGTCTAATCCTGAGGGATGGGTGCACACATGTTTAGTCATGATCAGTGATTTGAGAAGTGTGAGGATCCTATATCTCGGAACAATTGTACATTGTGAAAGATGGCTAGGGTGATTGTTAGGTATGCTTTGGGTATACTTTTCATCGATTATTGAATAGTTTTACTCATGAAAAAATGATTAATATAAATTCTTTCATATACAATTTTTATTTAGGAAATGTTTGAAATTTCTTCCATCTATTAAAAATGAAGCATGTTTTCTTATAAATATGTAAATTATATGTTATATCATGCCCGGTTTTATTTAAATTTACAAAATGATTGGTTTATTATTATTAAAACTATTATGGAACACTTGGTGATACCCTACTAGAATTTATATCTCACACCATACATTTTCCCTTGGGAGTTTGTATGTTTTTTTTCCAAGTATAAGTAAAGTGAAAGAGCCTCTTATAGGTGGGGTATGTTCTTAATCTTTTTGACCATGGAGTGGTGATAGTGATCAGTGGGGCTATTGTCCACTTATTACATAGGGTATTCTGAGATTTCATTCTAGTTTACTTGGTTATTCCTTTGAGTTTTTTTATCAATCTTATTGGGTATTGTTTCTCATGTTTCATTTATGGTACTTTATCCCTTATAATTTTTGATATAATAATTTATGTATTTTTTTAATTATATTATTTTATGGAAAAAATCACTCCTACAAAATTGGAAATTAAATGGGATGGTACTTTTTAGTGCTATAAAAAAAGAGCTTATAAAGGGTCCCTTTAATAACACTTTTTTTAACACTGAGAAAGTGTACCCTTTATCATCAATTTATTTTTAGTGTTGATAAATGGTACCCTTTATCAGCACTATATTTTTAGTACCCATAAAGGATTATGTTATCAGATCATTTTTATTGATGTTAAATGTCTTAATAAATAATATTAAATAATTAAATAAATAAAAAATTAGTTTGTTAACAAAATATTACAATTTTTATTAATTAAAAATTATTGACTAAAATGAATAAATTTATTATATTATATATATATTATAAATTTTAATAAATAGAATGTATTAAATATATTGATATCTTTAAAATGAAAATTGAACAAATTAAAATTAAAAATAATTAAGTCGAGAAAAAAATTAAACAATTTTTTAATTATATCATTATTGGAAATTTTAATAAATACTATATATAATATATATATAGATACATATTTATGAATAAAAATAAATATTATATAATAAATATATTTTTTATATAATATAAATATTTTTTATTCTTATATTAAATAGTAATATATTTATTGAATAATGGTTTATAATTAAATTCTAATATGAATTAAAAATACAGACTAATTGCATCGAGTAGTGGACATAATTGATTATTGTTTAATTTTTCAATTTATAACATAGATCAAACATATTTTATTGATTTGACATGTACATAATTAATGAATTTTTATATACATATGCACACACACATAAATATTATATATATATGTGTGTGTGTGTGTTATGTTTAATATTTTCAGTGTGTATTATTCTTTATTTTAATATATATCCTTTTTTTAATGATTCATATTCATCAAACTTATCTGAATATTTAATATTTCAATATGATTTAATTAATCCTTTTTTTTCATTTTTACCATTCATGAACATTACATTAAATTATCATTAACAATGTTAAAAATACATTTGTAAAAAAATATTATAAATAAAATATTTATTAATATATATTTACTACTTTTATACATTTCTAGTTATAAATATAGACATAAAATTTGGTTAAAAATTATTTATATAATTATAAATAAATAATTATAAAATTATAATAAATATATTTAATTAATAAATATATTTCTTGTGTTTATATATATATATATTTATATAAATATATATAATGATATAAATAAATTTTATAAAAAATATTTATATAATTATAAATAAATAATTATATATTAAAATTATTATAAATTTGATACTTTATCAATTGTATTATTATATGTATTATAGTTCTAAATTTAAATTATAGTTATTTTTATTTATTGTTTTTTAAAGTATTATAAGTATTTATCAGTGGTTTTTTACTACATTTAAAAATATTGCATTATCAGTGCTAAAAAGGCACTGATAAAATCAATATTTATTTGCGCTAAAATAGTAGCACTGATAGTGATTCATTTTATAAATCCATATTAAATTATCTCTAATAAAATTTAACTTTATCATTTCTTTTTTGAAGCACTGATAACAGTGTAATGGTAAATTTTAAGAACCCTAACAATCACAAACGAATTCATGATATCTGAATATCTCTAAAAACATGACCTGCTACTTGCTCTTCTTTTTGTTTAATCCAGGCTCGAATCTATGATATAACAAAGGTTCTACTATTCTACGACATGAATCAAAGTCTCGATCAATTCAAGGGTTGAATGAAACAACAACTCAAACAAAATCAAGGTTCTTTGTTATCATTAATTTTGATCTTTTATCCACAAAACCTTCTCATCCAACCTTCATGTATCCCAAAAAGTCTAGTTTCACTATCCTATATTAAAAAAAACTAAAATTAATTGTTTTATAGATATATTGAAGTATCATATTCCCTAATATCATGTTGGTCTCAATGGGACAACGTTGGTACGATACGAATTGAAATATATTATACCCAATGTTGGGTCATGTTGTCATGAGGTATAATAGGCTTCTAATACCTATAATCTGTGACATTTACCACTTTACAATCGTCAAAGTTTGAAAAATTCGTCCATATATCATTCACTGTTGTCATTAGTTTGGAATATTACATTACAAATCAATTGGATGATGAAATATCTGACATCATTGGGGTCTTATATTTTTCATACAACAATTGGCCCAAAGATATTAGAGTGAGGATGAACTAAAACATATGGTTATCAACTTTTTATTAATGTAATTCTAGAATTTGTTTAAAAAAATGGATTATGAAATACCTGAAACATGGAAAAACTATATAATTATTTTATCAGGAAATGTTTTCCCAGGGTAATGAGCACTGTAATATGGTGTAAAATTAATGGATTTATTTAGGATAAATGTGATCTATTTTATGAGGTTCAAGATAGATTTTACGGTAACTTATAAAATGTAAAACTAAAAAGATTCTGATGAATATGTAAATTTAGATAAGAGAAAAATTATATATGTTTGATTTTTTGAATTTTTTATTTAACATCTTCTTGAAAAAATATTATGATTTCAGTTTTTATTTTTGAAATATTTGAAATAGAATTTATATAAAATGAATTAAATTCTATAAAAATAAAAAAATGGGGTTTAGGGTTCTATAATCCATAGACTATATTATACAAGAAAAACTAATTTTGAGATAAAATGTAAATGATATTTTTATTCTGGTTATTGTAATATAGTCAAAAATAAGAAATTAAAATTAGTTATTTTCTAGGAAACACCTCAGCATCATGGTTTTTTTAGAAACAAATTATTGTTTCATTGTGTGTTATAAAAAAAGAGTGAATTGTTGTTAGAATTTATTTGTCATGACCCATCCTCGGGGCCCATGCCTTGACTACCCCAAGCCTGCCTTCCATAGGCCAGGGGCTGGCGACTTGAACCAAATGCGTAAATCCTGTTAAAAGAAAAGGAATTGCATTTATATAAGTAAAAAAACACAACAAAGTATGCAAACTGAAGTAAACACTAAGTAAACTTCGTACAAAAGTAAGTGCTGGAAAGTAAATGGGCCGGTATACAAACACAACCGAAAGTACAGTACAACTGAGAAAGAAAGTACATCATCTGAAAAGTAAAGAAGAAACCAAAAAGTCATCCTCCGGAATTCCCACCTGAAGGGTGGGTATAGATAGTCTCGTCGGCTCCTCGGTTCCGACCGTCCGCTCTGAGTACATCCCGCCAGGTGGTCCACAACCGGGTACCATCCCACTCCAAAAGACTCTACCTTGATCAGTGTTTTCTGTCGTCTGTATCCAACACAACGTAGTGCAATCATAGCCCGTGTAGGGGTGAGTATAAGATACTCAATAGGGAACCCGAGACCACGAAGGTCTCCCAGAATCCACAAAGGAATAAACCACAACATAATATTACAAACATGAAGTATCAACCAACACTACTTAGGTATATGTCCATACATATACCTAAGTCATCAATTCCAGTTTTCCTCCAACTCCCAAGCCCATGTACAACCCAGCCCACATAGGAAAGCACTACCCAGTCCACACAGGAAATCAAGTCAATCATATCGATGATAATGATTGAAAGTCAAGACTCAACTCACACATGTATACTACTCACGAATAGGGGTGGAGATGATAGATGTAGCCTCTAAATCATCTCACCTTCTGAACCCACATAGGATCCAAGTATAGAAGTCATTTCTGCCAAACCCACATTGGATACTAGTACAGTAATCATCACTGCCAAACTCACATAGGATCCACGTATAGTTTTCCTCACTACCGAACCCACGTAGGATCAAAGTACAGGCATCCTCGCTGCCGAACCCACGTAGGATCCATGTACACTCGTCATCGTCGTCGTAGTCGCAGCCAGCTCTAGGGTTCCCGCACACAGCACACTCGCTTTCGAGAGGTTCCACTCCACGAGCCAAGAGGGTCGATACATCAACTGTCAGGAAGTCTATATTTGATGTATCCCTAAGTTCCATCTTGTCAAAAGGAACTCAACGCAACAGACGATGCGTCAATCGGACAGCCGGTCTGAGAGATATAGGTGTTTCCGTCCCAGGGGCCCGGTTAGAAATATTCTCGAGTCTAACCCGGACGATATACAAAATCATCCAAAACTCACTTAGAGTATCGCAAAAAGGACATTCTCATTGAAAGAGTCCTAGTGCCACAGAACGCACGTTGATCAGACGCGCAATCTTTATGTTAACCCCATTTAAGTAAATAATGGGTCCGACCCATTTAGTCCAGCGGGCTGACAGGTTGTGTTAACCCAGTTTGACAGGTCTGACCCAGCAGGGGGTTCGGACCGGTCCGAAGGGAATACTCAAGTCAGCCCGGTGAGGCGCGGCCCAGCTCGGCCCGACCTAGCATGGCCCGGCTTGGCGCATGGCCCGACTGGCTCGGCTGGCTGGCCGAGTGGCTCGGACGAAGACGAGTGCATTCCAAGCCCCCCCCCCCCCCCGGTTTTCCATACTGGCGATGCCAGGTGGAACCGTCCTTTCCCAAAACCGGCCTGCTAGACCTTCCGGTCTTCTGCGCATGTAGCCCACATGGGGGCTCGCAGGTCCTCCAGCGCGGCGCCCTCCTGACGTCGCGGTCCAGCACCCCTAGGACAGTTCTTCATTTGCAGTGGCCCGCATTGCGGGCCGCGGTTTGTTCTACACAACCGGTGTGATGGCGCTGGTTCCCTTCATCACGATCTCAGCATGGCGCGATGGCACCATGTTTTTCCTCTGCCTCCGGTTGCCAATTCCAAAAGAATAATGTTCCAGCAGAGGGTTGTCGGTCCATGTTCGTTCAGCCCGCGCCCTCCGCGTTAGACGATATCACATGGCCCAGAATGCACAAGGATCACGAAACACAATGAAAAATTTTATTCTCAATAATATTACATCCACACACCATACCTTAACAAAAGATGACGAGCATTAGCATTGCGGGATTAGGGTTCGCAGACGTCGACGGAGAGCGTCCGAGGAGGAAGTGGTGCCTCCCCTATGTTTCAAGGAGAGAAGATAGAAAGGCGTGACGTCGTTGGTGAGTTCCCGAGTCGGTATCTCCTCCCTTGTCATGAAGGATGAAGAGGATGGTGAAACTGGGGTCTCTAAGTCGATGCTCTTCGTCGAATAGTTGACGTTCTTCATTGAGGATGAAGTTCTTCAAATAAAACTAGATCACTCTCCCAAAAATCTCAACTCAACATGCCAACCCCAAAAATAAAATAAGGCTTCCCTTATTTTATTAAATCATTCCATGCATTCAAATTTAAAAAATTCAAACACTTAATTAATTAATGAAGAGTTTCAATTAGTTAATTAATGTCTTTGTTGGCATCCAATAAAGAGGGAGAGAGGGAGAGTGACTTAATTAAAGGGATTTAACAAGTTTTAAAGGGGGAGTTTATGAGAGTTATGGAAATGTGAAGGGTTGGGGCTGGTGTGGGCCCCACCTCACATTTATCCTCACATGGGTAGTTAGGATGTTAGTGGGTCCCACCCTATCTTCCCCATGTAGGTTACAACCACTAAAGATATAAAAATAAAATTGTTCCACAATTTTATTCATCTCTTAGTTAATCCACAAAAATTAACTTCTTCTCCCATGCAAACGCATCTTCAGTAAAGGTCCTCTTAAGAAATTACCGGTGCTGTGAGTTCACCGGTGCCCTCGGATTTTAGTTCTGAGCACCGGTTCAAAAGATATAAAATCCCGCTCGTTCGTTTACTGAACGTACCCAATCTAAACTTTGGAAATTGATTTCGGGCACACCGGGCCTCGGAATCAAGTGCCGCCAAAATCCATAGACTTGTAAAATTACAATGTATTTAAAAAAGTTCCTTGAAATTTATGGGTCTTTACATTACTCTCAACTTAGGGATTTACGTCCCCGTAAAGCAACAACATAAACTAGGAAAACAAATGAGGGTACCATGCACGCATCTGAACCTCCCGCTCCCATATGCTCTCCTAGAGGTTCCCATGCTGCCAATGAATGCGCACAAGAGGAATCGACCATCCACGTAGGTCCTGCTCTTGTCAATCCTCTATCTCCACCAGGACCTCCGCAAAATTCAACACATAATTGATGTCCAGCTCCCCGTGATCCATGATGTGCATCGGGTCGTTCACGTATCTCCTCAGCTGAGATTTTTTGAAGACATCGCGCACTAGGTGCAACTGAGGTGGAAGAGCTAGGCGGTAAGCCATGCCTACCCTGCTGAGGTCCATGAATGGTTCGATGAAGCTTTGAGATAACATTATGACCCGGCCAAATCTCTGCAATCCACGTCGAGGTGAGACTCGTAAGAAAACGTGGTCGCCATTCTCAAACTCTAGTGATCTCCACCTACTGTCAGCATAGGACTTATGTCTGCTTTGTGCAGTCCTCATATGCTCCTGGATGATCTGCACCTTCTCTATCATAGCCTGGACCATATCTGGTCCTACGAGTGCTGGCTCACTAGGGTCAGTCCCTCACATAGGTGATCTACATGGTAGACCGTACAATGCCTTGTATGGTTTTATCTCAATGGTAGACTGGTAGTTGTTGTTGTACGCTAACTCCACCAAGGGTAGGTGATCCTCCCAGAATTCGACCAAAGTCATGGACGCATGCACAAAGCATGTCCTCAAGTGTCTGAATGGTTCTCTCCTTCTAGCCATCCTTCTGAGGATGAAAGGCAGTGCTCAAGCGTAGCTCCATCCCAAACGCCTCATGCAACCCCTTCCAAATCCAGAAAGTAAAGAGAGCATCTCGATCGGAGATGACAGACGATGTCACACCATGAAGTCGTATGATCTCTTAAACATAGAGGTGTCCCAAGCTTTCAACTAAGCCCGGATCTCTAATGGGTAGGAAGTGGGCCGACTTGGTGATTCGGTCAACAATCACCCAGATGGAGTCATTTCCTCTGGAAGTACGTGGAATCCCTATCACAAAATACAAGGTTATCCCGTCCCACTTCCACTCCGAATCCTCTAGGGGCTATACCAAACCTACTGGTACCTGGTGGTCCGCCTTCACCTACTGGTAGGTGAGACATCGTGAAACGAACTCAGCCACAACCTTCTTCATACCCGGCCACCAGTGTTGTCATCTGAGATCCGAAAACAACTTCGACACTCTTGGATGTACCACCAATGGGGAAGAGTGAAACTCCCTCGGCACCTCCTCCTATAGTGCAACTGGTACCATGGTACATCCCTTGACGAGGATGACATGCTCTTCTCCTTCATAAAATCCATTAGGCTCCTACCCTGTGTAAATCTGAGCACATCACGTCTCACAGTCAACTTCCCCACGCTATGCCTCTCTGACCCACTGTAGTAGTGGAGGAGTGACTATGAGCGGCTATAAAAAGGCTGCTCCATCTCTATCCATAACGGATATCTGCAATGTGGCTAGCTGCACTGTCGCCCCTCCAAGTAGTTGAATGCATAGTCACTTGCTGAGAGCATCAGCTACTACATTCCCATTTCCAGGAGTATAGACTATCTCAAATTCATAGTCTTAGAGGAACTCAGTCCATCATTGTTGTCTCAGGTTCAGGTCCTTCTGTGATAAGATGTACCTGAAACTCTGGTGGTCAGAATAGACTGTAAAGCTCTTTCCCATCAGATAGTGTCACCAAATCTTCAAGGCGAAGACCACTGCTTCTAACTCTAGGTCATGTGTAGCATAGTTCTTCTCGTGCTTCCAAAACTGTTGTGAACCATAGGAGATCACTACCTGCTCTTGCATTAGGACACACCTGAGTTCGGTCCCTGATGCATCACATTAAACTACGTACCATGCGCCCTCCTCTGGTAGCCTCGATATGGGTGCACTGGTCAATCTCTGCCTCAGCTTTTGGATGCCCTACTGACATCTATCTGACCACACGAAGGGTTTCCCCTTCTTCGTCAGAGCTGCAAGCGGTGCTGAAAATCTGGAGAAGTCTGGCAGAAATCTCTAATAGTACCCAGCTAGACCTAGGAAACTCTGCACCTCTGTCATGCTCCTAGGTGGCTCCTAAGCAAGTATTGTCTCGATCTTCACAGGATCCACAACAACTCCCGCCACAGAGATAACATGCCCTAATATGTGGACCTCTCGAATCCAGAACTGACACTTCGAGAGCTTACCATAAAGCTGGTGCTCTCGGAGTGTGTCCAATATAACTCGTAAGTGGTAGGCGTGCTCCTCCTCAGTAGTCGAGTAAATCAGTATGTCGTCGATGAAGACTATGAAAAATCAATCGATGTAAGGATGGAATATCCTGTTCATGAGACTCATGAACACTTTTGGAGCATTGGTTATGCTGAAAGGCATAACCAATAACTCATAGTGGCCATACCAACACCTAAAGTCCGTCTTCTTCACATCCTCATCTCAAACTCTAAGCTAATGATAACCTGACCTGAGGTCTATCTACGAGAACCATCATGCTCCCTTGAGCTGATCAAAGAGGTCTTCAATCCTCAAAAGTGGATACTAGTTCTTCACGGTCACCTGGTTCATGAGACAGTAGTAGACACACAGTCGTAAGCTCCCATCCGCCTTCTTCGCGAATAAAATCGGAGAAGCCCATGGTGAAACCCTGGGTCGGATGAATCCCTTTCCATTCAAGTCCTCCAGCTGTACCTGCAGATCACGAAGCTCCATGGGAGCCATCCGATATGATGGAGTATATATCGGGGTTGTCCCGAGGTACATGTCAATATAGAAGTATACCTATCTCTAAGGAGGTAATCCTGGAACGTCATCAAGAAAAACATCTGCGAACTGATCCACCACAACAGGAAAACTCGGACTCTGCACATCAACCACTCTGAGAATGAGACTAGCCAACTGATGTGTGATCGGGTGCCCTCTCCTCTATGTAATTACATTCTGCGCTGCAATGGCTCCCTTCTCGCTGGTGAAGGTGAACCTGCTCCCATCTTTGTAGACACACATCACTTTGCGCCTAATACAGTCGATCTGATCATGGACTATAGATAACCAATCCATGCCCAAGATGACGTCGTAAGGTCTCGATTCCACTACAAGAAGATCCTAGACGAAGCTCTCGCCTCCTAGAGTATGCTCACTCTACCAGCACCATTGGGTAGTCGTCGAGTCTTCTCCCGTAGGAGTCTCTAGACGTAAGGATCGAGCCAACGGATCTGTCGGAATCTCCGAGCTCCGAACAAGGGAAGTGGAAATAAAATAAATGACTCGGTCCTGTGTCTATAAGAACTGTAGCAAGGGTGGAGTAGACACAAATTGTACCTCGAATCATCTCAAGTGCACCGTGGTCGTAATCCTCCAATACTTGAATCTAAACCTACCTCTTTCTGCCAGCTCCCTGTGGTTGGGGTGGACCTCCGGGTGGTGGTGGTGGTATAATCTCAAAGCGCCGCCCACCACCCGCTGCTCAACTAGCTCCTTTTCCTCATCCACCTTCTCCATGTGGACCGCCACAGTCAAACATATGCCTTTGCCTGGGTGGTCCCTCAACCGTCTGCTGCTCCTCTGCATGGCAGGTCGGGCAGTCACGAGCCATGTTGCCCTACCCGCGGCATGCATAGCACTGCCTGCCTCTCGTATGACTGGCTCTGCTGCATGTGCCCCAGACCTCCAAAACAATATCCTGAGGACGCCCCCATAATTTCCTGGTACGCATGGACCTTTCGGACATCTGTCTACTACCGGCTGTAGAAGACTCTACTACGTGTCGCCCTTCGGTAGGCCTCGCTGCTGGTGTAGGCTTGGCAATGAAGCTCTCTACAAGAAGGGCTCGCTCCAGTACTCCTGCCTACATCAGAATGCAGAGGGAGATCATCGAAGCCCTGATCTAATGCCTTAGACCCTACTCAAAGGTCTATGCCCAGAAGAATGGGTCTTGTACCATGTCTGTGGAGTAGCGAGAGAGGTCGGTAAATATCGTTGTGTACTGGGATATTGTCAGGTTTCCCTGCCGCAGCTGTAGTAACTCCTTAATGCGCACCGCATGGAGGGTGGCTGGAACAAACTCCGAGCGGAAGAGGCTCTCGAAGTTCGTCCAAAGCAGTGATGCCTCGTTGTGCACCTAGAGCATCAGCCTCCACCATCTACCTGCAGCTGCGTGCAGAAGACTCTCCGCAAGGATCACCATAAGATATGATGGTGTCCCAACCAATCTGAAGACTCAGACGATAGCCTCCATCCAATCCTTGGATTCCTGAGGGTCTGTCCCTCTATGGAACCTAGGCGGCCTCTGACGCTGAAACTCATGTAGTGCTCTCAGGCGACGTGCACTCGCCGCTGCAGGGGATGGTGGTATCGGTGGCCCAGCAGGTAGAGGTACCGTTGGTGCCTCCGCTGTAATGGGGCCCTATACCGAGACCTCGTCTCTCGGTGGGCCGCCATCTCGCACATAACTGGGAACCCTAGCTGGCTGCCATCGTGGGGCCATACTGAAAAGAAACAGGTGTGCCACGGTTAATACATTATAACTGCTGAGATGAAATAAAGTAATCACAAAGTAAACTTTTGAAACACTCATGCAATCAATGTTTTCGGGCACTAAGTCGGAAATCAAAAGTCAGGGTCCTGGTGAACAGATACGTCGGCCGTCGCGCCAACAATGGACTACCTGGACTGATAACCACACTCAATACTCTAAACATTATTGCTTCACAGAGAAGAAATTATTAGAGTCATGAGTTCTGCTGTAGAACTGACTCCTCTAATACAAAATTGTCACGACCCCTCCTCACAACCCGTGCTATGACTACCCCAAACCCGCCTTCCATAGGCCAGGGGTTGGCGACTAGCACCAAAGGCGTCATTCCTGTTAAAAGTGAAGGAATTTCCTTTATATTAGTAAACAAACACAACAGAGTACGTAAGATAAAGTAAACACTAAGTAAACTGAGTACAAAAGGAAGTGCTAGAAAGTAAATGGGCCGGTATACAAACCCAACATAAAGTATAGTACATCTGAAAAGAAATTACAACATCTGAAAATTAAAGCAGAAACCACCATGGCATCCTCCGGAATTCCCACATAAAGGATGGGTACAGATAGACTTGTCGGCTTCTCGGGTCCGGCCATCCGCTCTGAGTACGTCCCGCCAAGTGGTCCACCTCCAGGTACCATCTCACTCCACAAAACTCCACCTCAATCAGTGTTGTCTTTCGTCTGCTCCCAACACAACGTAGTGAGGGCATAGCCAGTGCAGAGGTGAGTATACGATACTAAGTAGGGAAACCGAGACTCCCGAAGGTCTCTCAGAATCCACAAAGGAATAAAACAAAAAAGAATAATACAAACACGAAGTATCAACCAACACTACTTAGGTATATTCCCATACATATACATAAGTCATCAATTCCAGTTTGGCTCCAACTCCTAATCCCATGTACAAACCAGTCCACAGAGGAAAGCACAACCCAGTCCACACAGAAAACAAATTCAATCATATCGATGAGAATGATTGAAAGTCAAGGATTAGCTCACACAGGTATACAACTCATGAAGAGGGGTGGGGATGATAGATGTAGCTTCTGAATCATCTCCCCTTCCGAATCCACGTAGGATCCAAGTACAGAATTCATCACTGCCAAACCCACGTAGGATCCTAGTACAGTAACCATCATTGCCGAACCCACGTAGGATCCAAGTACAGTCATCCTCGCTGCCGAACCCACATAGGATCCAAGTACAGTCGTTCTTGCTGCCGAACCCACGTAGGATCCAAGTGCAGTCATCATCGTCATCATAGTCGCAACCATCTCTAGGGTTCCCGCACATAGCACGCTAGATTCCGGGAGGGTCGTCTTCACCAGCCAAGAGGGTCGTCTCCACCAGCCAAGAGGGTTGATACATAAATTGTCACAAAGTCTAGATTTGATGTATCCTGAAGTTCTATCTCATCAAAAGGAACTCAACGCAATAGACGACGCGTCAATCGGACGCCCGGTCTTAGAGATATAGGCTTTTCTGTCTCAGGGGCCCAGTTAGAAATATGCTCGTTTCTAACACGGCCGATATCAAAAATCATCCGAAACTAACTTTGAGTATCGAAAAATTACCGTCTCGTCGAAAGAGTCCCAGTGTCGTAGATGGCGCGTCGATCGGACGCGTGATCTTTAAGTTAAATCTATTTAAGTGATTAACGGGCTCAGCCCGTTTAGCCTAGCGGGACGACGGGTCGGGTTGAACCAGTTTGACGGGTCCAACCCAGCAGGGGTGTCGGACCGGTCCGAAGGGAATACTGAATTCCGCACGAAGTGGCGCAGCCCGGCCCGGCCTGGTGTGGCCCGGCTAGCTCGACCGAAGCCGAGCACGTTCCAAAGGGGCGGGGGGGGGGGGGGGCTGTTTTCTACACCGACGGCACCATGTGGCACCGACCTTCCCCAAAACTGACCGGCTAGACCGGCCGGTCTTTTGAGCACGCGACCCGCATGGGCGGGCCGCCGGTCCTCCAGCGTGGCGCCCTCCTGGCGCCGTGGTCCAGCACCGCCTGGAAGGCCGACGTGTCGGCTGGTACTTCTGCCAAAGCAGTCTGTGTTACGTGCCACAGTTCGTTCTGCACAACTGGTGTGACAGTGCTTGTTCCCTTCGTCACGATCCCGGCATGGTGCGACATTGTCGTGTTTTTCCTCCACCTCCAGTTGCCAATTCCAAAGGAATAAAGTTCCAGCGGAGGGTTTTCGGGCCATGTTCGTTCGGCCCACGCCCTCCGCGTTAGACAGTATCACATGGCCAAGAATGAAAAAGGTTCACGAAACACAACTAACAATTTTATTCTCAATAAAATTGAATCAACACACCCTACATCAACAAAAGATGACGAGTGTTGGTATCGTTGGATGAGGGTTCGTAGACGTCGACGGAGAGCATCTGAGGAAAAAGTTGTGTCTCCCCTTTTTGTCATCGAGAGAAGATTGAAACGCATAACATTGTTCGTGAGTTCCCGCATCGGTGTCTCCTCCCTTTTCACAGAGGAAGAAGAGGACGGAGAAACAGGGGTCGCCGAGTCGATGTTCTTCATCGAATAGTTGACGTTCTTCATTGAGGATGAAGTTCTTCAAATAAAACTAGAGCTCTCTCCCCAAAATCTCAACACAACATGCCAACCCCCAAAATAAAATAAGGCTTCCCTTATTTTATTAAATCATGCCATGCATTCAAATTTACAAAATTCAAACACTTAATTAATTAATGAAGAGTTTAAATTAATTAATTAATGTGTGTGTTGGCATGCAATAAAGAGGGAGAGAGGGAGAGTTACTTAAATAAAGGGAGTTAACAAGTTTTAAAGGGGGAGTTTATGAGATTTATGGAAATGTGAAGTGTTGGGGCTCGTGTGGGCCCTACCTCACATTTATCCTCACATGGGTAGTTTGTATGTTAGTGGGTCACACCCTAACTTCCCCATATCGGTTATAACCACTTAATATATAAAAATAAAATTAATCCACAATTTTATTCACCTCTCAATTAATCCACAAAAATTAACTTCTTCTCCCATTCAAATGCATCTTCAGTAAAGGTCCTATTAAGCAATTATTGGCACTGTGAGTTCACCGGTGCCCTCATATTTCAATTCCGAGCACCGGTTCAAAAGATAGAAAATCCCGCTCGTTTGTTTACTGAACCTTCCCGAGATAAACTTCAAAAATTCATTTCCGGGAAAACCGGGCCTCGGAATCATGTTCCGTCAGAAGCCATAGACTCATAAAATTATAGAGTATTTAAGAAATAATTTTCTTTGAAAATTCCAGGTCTTTACATTATTATTCTCAATCCATTAGGATTGGTCAAAATATTTCTAAATTTTATATTTTCTTTGAAAAAACATATTTAATGAGAAATGTTTTCTATTATTTAAATGTTAATCAATATTTTGAATCATTCAAGAAGAAATGTTATACCACCATATTGAATTAATTTTGATAAAATAAAATATTTACATTGATTAACATAAATTTAATAAATAAGTTTTAATAGAATCTATTTTGTTGAAATAAAAATTATTTTTCAGGGATACAATCATTACACCTTTAGAATCATACTTCATGTCTGCATTATTAGTTAGGATTTAATAACTCAATGACATGTTATATTCAATTCATAGAATTATTTATATTGAATTTTATGCTTTGCTAACATATACTTAAATACATTTTTACATCCTTCTAGTGGTAATATGATTCCCTATAGATGTGACCATCTATTGTACATGGATTAAAAAATTGTTTCATTACAATACATAATCATGAACTTTTATGATACTATTTTTACAAAATTATAACAAAAAATTAACTAAAAACACATTTATTTTTAAAATAATAGGCATTTTTGGGAACATTATATGCAACAAAATTATCCATAAGAAACCTTTATAGTTATTATTTAGATCAAATTTCGCATGTCTTGTAATTATTATTCAGATAAATCTCCACATGAATAGATTTGAACCAATTATCAACCTTCTCATCCACTCTATATGATTCAGGATCTAATTATATATAATTAATTTTTTGTAGATTCATTCTCCTACAAGTATTCACTGAAACATTCTGATCACCAATGACATTTTATTCATTAATCATAGCCTTATGTATATTTTTTATAGTTGATAAAAATTTATCTATCTTTGAAATGATAACCTAATAATTAATAAATTATAAAAATCAATTCATTTATTCCATCACACATCTAATAAAAACATTTTATGTTTTTGGTTAATCAATATAAATACATATTATTCTTCAACTTCACCTTTTGGTTCCACCCTTAAGAATATTTGATTACCATCCATGTAATTATCATAAATGGGAGACATTAACCCTTGATAATGAATATCTTATGTGTATTTATTTATTTATTGTTCAAAGTGTATATTTTATGAACCCGATAGGATTTATTTACATTCTCTCAAATGATTAAAATCTTCAATAAAATGTATCATATTTTCTCCTCATCCTCTTTAATTGTTGATTGATTATTTTGTGAGATCAATTTTCATTTTTTATTATCATTCATGCTTTAATGTGGGCATATCCCTTGTAAGATTGGTATAGAGTAAGAGGTTTCCAACCTCTGATACCAATTGCAGGATCAAAATAGTGATGTAGATGCTCAATATACAAGAGGCGGGGTGAATTGTATACTTTAAAAACTTCCTTTGGAACCTTTAAAGTTAGTTAAGAATAACTATGTTTTCCTTAAGAAAAGGAAAAGGCTAAGTTTAACAAAGTTAAACTAAGCAAATTCACAACACCTCTTAACACCAAATGCAAACTAGGAAAGAGATTCCGAATGAGGGTTCCGGAAATATGGTTCCAGAAATTTAATCTTAACAAATGATTAAAATATGAGATTCTACCTTAAAGCGTATAGAATCTAAATGAAACAGAGTAAAAATAAGGAAATATAAGAAAGTTATACTTTCCTTATAATACAAAATGCAGCGGAATAAAAACAAGTAGCAGAACTACTAGTAACAAGATATAAGTCTTTTAACCCAAAGAGAAGGGTATCCAAAAACCTTGGATAAAGGTCCCTTGATTTATACTTTCAAGCAAGTCTGTCTTACCCACACCAGGGTAAGCCCTCGATACGAAGATCGGAGTCTCTGTTTTGCTATCCCCGCAAGCCCTCAACTTTAAGGTAGTTGGAAACCTCTGTCTTCCTCAGCAAGAACGACCTCGAACTTTAAGGTAGTCGGCACCTCTATCTTCCTATCCACGGAAGCCCTCGAATGTAATCACCAACATTCAGAGTCGCACGAAGCTTTGAGAGTTAATAAGAGTCTCTCTCTCTAGAAATCACTTCAAGCAAATTAGTCAGCCTTTCAGTACTTTTTCAGCCATCAGCTTCGAGCTATTTCAAATGAGCTCCTATTTATAGGTAAGGTCGGCTCCTTCTCCAACGGTCATATTTTCCTTAAAGATCGGAGGGACTTGTACACGTGTCACTTAGACAATAGTTAGTTTATAATAAAACAGACGACATCGTTTTATAACAAAACAAGTGTAAAAGAATGTACGACATCGTTTTAAACTCTAACATAAAAGTTCAGAATGAAAACATCGGAGTAAAGGTTCGGAGTGTAAGGAACAATAGTAAAGAGTAGACAAATTTTAGAAGTGTAAGCAATATAAAAGATCGGAGTCAAACAAAGATATTTTTCGGAGTCTGAATTAATTCAGAGTGTATAAAACAAAGATACTCAAATTCTGTTTAATAGGTGAATTCAGAATGAGAATTCGGAATAGGAATTCGCCATCAGAAATCATAATGAGAATTCGTCAACAGAATTTGTAATGAGAATTCTTCATTAGAATTCATAATGAGAATTCGTCATCAGAATTCGTAATGATAATTCTTTATCAGAATTCGTAATGAGAATTCATCATCAGAATTCGTAATGATAATTCTTCATCAGAATTCGTAATGAGAATTCGTCATCAGAATTCGTAATGAGAATTCGTCATCAGAATTCGTAATGAGAATTCTTTATCAGAATTCGTAATGAAAATTCTTCATCAGAATTCGTAATGAGAATTCTTCATCATAATTCGTAATGAGAATTGGTCATCAGAATTCGTAATGAGAATTCTTCATCAGAATTCGTAATGAGAATTCGTCGTCAGAATTCGTAATGAGAATTATTAATCAGAATTTGTAATGGGAATTCAGAATGAGATTTCTTCATTAGAACTCGTAATGAGAATTCTTCATTGAAATTCGTAATGAGAATTCTTCTTCAGAATTCGTATCCTGAATCTGGAATAGAACTTAGTCAGAGTTCATATCCGGAATTCGGAATAAAACTTCCTTATAGTTCTTGTCCAGAATCCGAACAGAATGCTTTATATCAAAGTTTCAATGATTCCGAGAAAATACAAATGAATCCAAATTTCATACTTAAGAAAGATATGGATGAAAATAAGATAAGGATAATTTTTCTTATAAAAGCCATTTTTCTTATAAAAGAAATTTTCCTTATAAAAACAATTTTCCTTATAAAAGAAATTTTCCTTATAAAAGAAATTTTCCTTATAAAATCAATTTTCCTTAAGATAAGATGTTTGTGATTTTCAAAACAAGAAGGAATGGAAAAGTCATAAGGAAAACCTTATTGACTCAACAATCTCCACCTTTTTGGAAAGCACAATCATCCTTACGAAAAAGAAATTCTAAGAATAAAGAAAAACATTAAGGATCATCTCCCTTTTCTTTAAGGATATTGATGAATACGACTAACTCCCCCTTAGGTTTTGAAAACTCTAAGGATCGTATTCAGATTTCCGGAGTGATAGATAAGAATGTCTTCTTTAATGAAAAATCTCTTCCTTAAACAAACTCTTATTAGAGTTTTTCTTTTTCTTAAGGATCTTTTTCTTCTCCCCCTTTGATAAACTCTTATTAGAGTTCTTCGTTTTCTTAAGGATCTTTTCCTTCTCCCCCTTTGTGATTTTCAAAAAGCATTGGAGGGAATGGAAAAAAATAACAAAGTACCTGAAATATTAGTAATGACAACAAAAGAAACAACAAGCACAACTTTCATTAGATTTGAAATCTCAACAACAAAGAAAAAATTACAACAAAAAGAACGGATTAGGTTATTTCAGATCTTTTTCCTTTGACATGAGCCCCTTTAGAATAGTCTTGATCTTCATTAGGTCTTTATGATCTTCTTCAGCTTGTTTCTCTAAGGCAACTATTCTTTCGGATTGAGCTTCAATTTTTTCTTCCTGGGATTTCAGCTTTTCTTCCTGAGCTTTGATCTTTTCTTCCTGAGCCTTCATCCTTTCTTCAAAATCAATCCGATGATCCCTTTCAAAATTCCAGTTTTGAGAAACGGAATTCAGCTTCCCATTGAGATCTCTTACTTCTTGAATCCAGAAGTTCTTTTCTTCTGTCAACTTCTTTTCAAAGGATGCAATTAACTTATTTATCTTCTTGTCCTCGGTCTCAAAAGAATCTTTAACATTGTCTTGAAACTCATCGAGCAACCTCATCTCTTCCACAGTCTTCTTCGACCAATTTGTCATCCTCTTGCAAGATTTTCTATGAGCTTCGTAGCCAACGAAAAACATTTTGAACTGAGCCTCTATTTCAACACACTTGTCCATAACCATAGATACGGAGTCAGTTTTCTGATTCAAAGCATGTTGGAGCATCTGGCATCTTGAATCAATACTTGAGAAGGTCGGAATGGTTCCCACCAACTTCTTCAAAGACTGAACAACAAAGTCATGCCCCACTAAAGATGACTCCGAATCTGAAACTTTTCTTGGCGAAATTTCTTCTTCAACAAGTTCAAGCTTTCTCTTTGAAGAGCTACCAACTTCCTTCCTCTTCCTCACTTCTGAGCTCGGAGTATCAGCAAGAATTTTCTTTCCCTTGTCTTTTTTCGGAATTGAATCCTGTTCCGGAGTTCTCTTCTCACTATCAGAAACATGAACAACATTATCTTCTTCATCAGCAACTTCCTGAACACGAACTCCTACGATTTCTTTCTGAGAAACATCAAGTAAAATATGTTCTTCTTCTCCATGATAAGAAACTTCTTCTTCTCCTTTCTCTTCTTCTATTGCTGGAGTAAATAGCTTCGAAGATTTTTCTTTAGAAGTTCGGAGTGATAAGTGTTCCGAAGGTGTCCCCTTGTAATCATCTACTTGTTTCAGCACATCCCTGGTTTCACCACTTCCTTCAGCACCCTCTTCTACTTGATGAACTTCTTCAACTTGCTCTACTTCCTCAGTATTCTTAGCAATAGCTTCTTCCGGAGCAACAAAATTTCTTCCTGGAGTCTCAGGTAGTGATTCCAAGGAGAAAGATATCGGAACTGGAATAGTTTCTGAAACCATTTCATTGAATTTTAATAAAGCCTGAGCTACCTCAGCCTCAGACATCTTCTTCTTGAGCTTCTTTTGCTTTGCTTGTTTTTCAAGCTCATCAGATGTTCTCTCCTTCAAGGCCTTAGCCTCCGCAGGGTCCAATCCGAACTGTGGATCCCCTTCTTTCCTTTTTTCTTTATCTGCTCTCCACTTTATAACAACCTAATCAGGATAGGCTTTCTTCTTCTTTGGTTTTGGAGGTGCGGAATGAACTTCCTTAGACTTAGGATTATCTGCTTGTACTTCCACTTCTTTCAGCTTTCTCTTCCTTACTGGCTTAGATGATTCCGGTTCAGCAGCTTTCGGAGCCGCTTCTTCTTGATTTGGAAAGTCGAAGAATTCACCAGTTTCCTTGCTGAAAGCCACATCCATCCTCTTCAGAGTACCATCGCTGACCAGCATGATATTGCAAACTCTTATCTTAGATTTGAAAGCCTCCATGAAAGACTCAAGGCACCGAACAATTAACTTGGAGAGGATTGCTGGATACATAATAATCTGAGCTCTCAGATTTCCTTTCTTCAAATTTTCAATAGTAAGAAGAATGTGCTTCATCAAGTTGAACATCCTTAGATTTATCAGGAAATATAAGATATAGATCTCACTTTTCATCAAGCTATCTTTATCACTTCTCCTTGGTACGATAAGTCCTTGCACCCATAACTCCAGAATCTAGAAATTTGTAGATAGACTTGCAATCTTCGGAGCCTTGTCATCAGGCAGCCCGAGATTTTCTAAGGCTTTTTCCTTGTCGAAGATACCCTTAGAGTCTGGCAACACATGCGAAATAAATTCGGCTTCTCCTTCATAAGACAGCCCTACCAAGCTTGCAGCCTTGGTGTGAGAAAGCTTTTAAGTCTTGCCATAAGACTTAAAAGAGAACTTCTCCCTATTATCTTCCTTAAAGAAAGAAACTGATTCATAGAACTCGACAAGTAAGTCTGAATATACTTCATCTTGGTTCCCAGTTTTTGATACCGCAACATCTTCCCAGCCATTCAACTTAATGTTCTTTGAAATAAGGGAATCGTAGTTGTTGATGAAATTTGGATGGAATAACCTTTCTCTGTAAACTAACCATTGCGAAATAGGCTTAGTGGATGACATTTATTGAGATGCTAACTCCGCAGACATTCAGATCTGAAGTCCTCTAGGAAGTTCAGAACGGAGAAGACTGAAGTTCGGAACGGCCTTAAATCAGAGAGGCAGAGATTCGGGACGCGAGAGCTTGAGATCGATGTGGGACGAGTATATGGGTCCCCTTTATATAGGCAATGAGATGACGGTTCACATTCTACAGTTGATCTAACGGTTGGAAAAAAGCTGAGATCAAATCTGACGGTTGAAAACTTGAATCCGATCTTTTTGAGGTTTTTATTAAAACAAGGAATTAAGAAAACTATAATCCGAAAACATAATACAAGAAAATTCTAGCAAGTAAAATATGACTATGAAAACATGAGTAAGGTAATCATACCTTTCGGATTGGCTTAGGATAATTATTCGTAATGGCAGATTTCGCAAAAATTTTACTATGAAAAATAAACTTAGTACGAAAAACTCATTACAGAAAACATAGTACGAAAAACAAACTTAAGAAGAAAAACAGTATGAAGAACTTAGTACGAAAAATACATTACGAAGAATTTGGTATGAAAATTCCTTTAGGAAACATCCAGTACGAAATTTTCATTCCAGAAATTTTCAACATGAATACTTCCATTCCAGAAGTGTTCTGTTCGAAAATGTCCAATCTAGAAAATTGTAGTTCCGGAAATTCCATTACGGAAATATTTTTTCCGAAAAGTTTGAAAACAAATTTTGAATAACTTTGTTAAACAAACAATCAAATGTACTCCCCCTATGAAAAGGAGTTTATTACTGTAAGGAGACCTTTTGAACAGAAAGTTAACAAAAAAAGATTACCTTACGGTTATCATTCCTAACTTCTGTTTAATATATTCAAATATATCAGAAGGCAAAGATTTTGTGAAAATATCAGCAAGTTGTTCTTGCGTTCTGATAAACTGAAGAATAATATCTCCTTTCATTTTGATAATCTTTTCAAAATAGCTTTTGTTAACAGTCAAATGCCGGGAACATCCACTATCCATGTACCATGTATTGTTGCTGGTTCTTTCTTTATTTTCCTAAAATCAAGAAGAAAATTAGACTTTCGGAATCCAAACTTGTTTGGATCCGAGATTTCCAGACAATAAAATTTTAGGTACCCACATTTTCTTAGAAAGGTAAGCTTTGTGAAATCCTAGAGATTGGGTTTTGTTTAAGGAACAATTCTTTGCCTAGTGTCCACCACATTGACAGTTGGTACAAAATGGGGCACTGTGAGGAACAAAATAATTGTTTCTAAAAATAGGTTTTGCATGGGTATAACCAAATCCGGATTTATTTCTTAAAGGTCATATTTGGGAATACATCTTATCAAAATTTTCCTTACCATGGGTAAAGTTTGATAAACCCTTCTTTAAGGAAAAAATTTCAGACTTGAGTTTTACAACCAAGTTTTTATCCTCAAAATCATTAGTTTTTGAACTAGAGTTAGGCTCGAAAACATTTTTCTTAGAAATTACTTTTTCTAATTATTTAGAAAGTTTTTTCTTCTCAGAACTTACTTCCTCAAGATTTTTTGAAATATTTTCAAAATCAGCATTTTTCTTATCAATATCTTTAGAAAGATCTAATATCTCTTTTGTAAGAATAGAATTCCTAGAGTTTGCCTTATCAAGTTTCTTATTGAGTTTGGAATTCTCAATCTCAAGAAGTTCAGAAAACCTAGAGACTTCTTCATAAGTAGGTAAAGTATTTTCCTCATCAGAAGATGATTCATCATCAGAAGAGTTATAATACTTACTATCATTAGAATTTAAAGAAACATTGGTCAATGATTCAGCATTTTGTACCTTAGCCATAAAACAATGATTATCAATAGGCAATCTGGCTATAAGACCAAGATTCTTCTGTCCTGAAGATTCATAATCAGAAGATTCATCTGAAGAGTCACCACCACTGGCACTCCAGGTATCATTAGCTTTCAGAACATTCTTAGCTTTAGCTTTATAATACGTCTTTCTGTTCCTGTCTAAATGTCTTTCCTTCCTTTCTTTCTTTTTGAGCATAGGGAAATCTGGTCTAATATGTCCAGCTCTCTTGCATTCATAACAAGTAACTTCTCCATATTTCTTATCTTTCCTGTCCTTCTTCTTATACTTGGATTGAAAGTTTCTCTGTCCATCTATCTTGTTCATTCTTCGAGCAATATTGGCTAATTCATTTTCTGAAACTTCACTCTCACTAGATTCGGATTGGAAAATAACTTTCTTAGACTTAGATCTGGTTACTCTCTCAGGAGTCTTAGCTTTAATCTGATTTGAAGTTGTAGTAAAAGCAACAGTACTATTTCCATTCATTTTCTTGATGTTGTCTGCATCTCTCTTCATTCTAGTTTCATGTTTTAGAAGAGTTCCAAAAAGCTCATCCAGAGTAATTTGAGTGACCTTCCTATTCTCATCTATAGCTGTTCTCTTGGATTCCCACTCATTGGGCATAATGTCAATTCTCTTGTCCACAAGAGCTTCATCATCTAAACCTTTCTCTCCCATAGATTTTAGACTGTCGACGATAGTCATAAATCTTTGTTAAACTTTACAGATAGGTTCTCCATAAGGAAAATTGAAGCCATGATATTCAGCTCTAAGCATAGCTCTTCTAGTCTCAATCACCATAGAAGTTCCAAAGTGTGTAACTTCTAACTTCTTCCATATAAAGTTAGCTGCTTCACAAGAAGAAATTTGGCTATATATATTTCTGGTCATTGAACATAGTAAAGTATTGCGTACCTTATAGTTGAGTTGATATTCTTGCTTTTCCTGGTTAGTAAAAGATCTGAATTCCTTGTCAGGAATTTTATAATCACCAGTAAGCATAACAAAGTTGTCTACTCCAGTATTGATAAAAAAAGTCTTCATACGATCTCTCCAGTATTCATAGTCATTACCATAAAATATTGGTGGTCTTGTAGGATTCAGATTATCAATAGATCCAACATTAATTCCTGCCATACTTAATATAACTTTGCACACAAACTTGTTAGTAGCAAAGATTTGTAATAAAAAAGTTCGGAATGGGAAAAGTTCGGAATGGACAAATTCGTAATGACAAAGTTCGGAAGGATAAAGTGTGCAAGAAAAACTTATTCGTGAGTATAAGTATTTCAGAGACCTGCTCTGATACGAAATGTAAGATTGGTATAGAGTAAGAGGTTTCCAACCTCTAATACCAATTTTAGGATCGAAATAGTGATGTAGATGCTCAATATACAAGAGGGGGGTGAATTGTATACTTTAAAAAATTCCTTTGGAACCTTTAAAGTTAGTTAAGAATAACTATGTTTTCCTTAAGCAAAGGAAAAGGCTATGTTTAACAAAGTTAAACTAAGAAAATTCACAACACCTCTTAACACCGAATGCAAACTAGTAAAGAGATTCCAAATGAGGGTTCCAAAAATATGGTTCCAGAAATTTAATCTTAACGAATGATTACAATATGAGATTCTACCTTAATGCGTATAGAATCTAAATGAAATAGAGTACGAATAAGGAAGTATAAGAAAGTTATACTTTCCTTATAATAAAAAATGTAGCGGAATAAAAACAAGTAGTAGAACTACTAGTAACAAGATATAAGTATTTTAACCCAAAGAGAAGGGTATCCAAAAACCTTGGATAAAGGTCCCTTGATTTATACTTTCAAGCAAGTCTGTCCTACCCACACCAGGGTAAGCCCTCGATACGAAGATCGGTGTCTCTGTCTTGTTATCCCCGCAAGCCCTCAACTTCAAGGTAGTTGGCAACCTCTGTCTTCCTCAGCAAGAAAGCCCTTGAACTTTAAGGTAGTCGGCACCTCTGTCTTCCTATCCCCGGAAGCCCTCGAATGTAATCACCAACATTCGGAGTCGCACGAAGCTTTGAAAGTTAATAAGAGTCTCTCTCTCTAGAAATCACTTCAAGAAAATTAGTCAGCTTTTCAGTACTTTTTCAGCCAACAGCTTCGAGCTCTTTCAAATGAGCTCCTATTTATAGGTAAGGTCGGCTCCTTCTCCAATGGTCATATTTTCCTTAAAGATCAGAGGGACCTGTACACGTGTCACTTAGACAACGGTTAGTTTATAACAAAACAGACGACATCGTTTTATAACAAAACTAGTGTAACAGAATGTAAGACATCGTTTTAAACTCTAACATAAAAGTTCGGAATGAAAACTTCGGAGTGAGGGTTTCGGAGTGTAAGGAACAATAGTAAAGAGTAGACAAATTTTAGAAGTGTAAGTAATATAAAAGTTCTGAGTCAAACATAGATATTTTTCGGAGTCTGAATTAATTCAGAGTGTATAAAACAAAGATACTCAAATTATGTTTAATAGGTGAATTCAGAATGAGAATTTGGAATAGGAATTCGTCATTAGAAATCGTAATGAGAATTCGTCAACAGAATTCGTAATGAGAATTCTTCATTAGAATTCGTAATGAAAATTCGTCATCAAAATTCGTAATGAGAATTCTTTATCAGAATTCGTAATGAGAATTCATCACTGGAATTCATAATGAGAATTCTTCATCAGAATTCGTAATGAGGATTCGTCATCAGAATTCGTAATGAGAATTCGTCATCAGAATTCGTAATGAGAATTCTTTTTCAGAATTCGTAATGAGAATTCCTCATCAGAATTCGTAATGAGAATTCTTCATCAGAATTCGTAATGAGAATTCGTCATCAGAATTCGTAATGAGAATTCTTCATCAGAATTCATAATGAGAATTCGTCGTCAGAATTCGTAATGAGAATTCTTCATCAGAATTCGTAATGGGAATTCGGAATGAGATTTCTTCATTAGAACTCATAATGAGAATTCTTCATTGGAATTCTTAATGAGAATTCTTCTTCAGAATTCGTATCCAGAATCTGGAATAGAACTTAGTTAGAGTTCATATCCGGAATTCGAAATGAAACTTCCTTATAGTTCTTGTCCAGAATCCGAACAGAATGATTTATATCAAAGTTTCAATGATTCCGATAAAATAGAAATGAATACGAATTTCATACTTAGAAAGATATGGATGAAAATAAGATAAGGATAATTTTGCTTATAAAAGCCATTTTTCATATAAAATCAATTTTCCTTATAAAATCAATTTTCCTTATAAAAGCAATTTTCCTTATAAAAGCAATTTTCCTTATAAAAGCAATTTTCCTTAAGATAAGATGTTTGTGATTTTCAAAACAAGAAGGAATGGAAAAGTCATAAGGAAATCCTTATTGACTCAACATCCCTATGGTCAATAATTTTTTCATTGTAAAAATCATTACCAAAGAATTAATCTATTGTTTCATATATATGATGAATTTATTTATTTTCATTATTACTCATATAATAATTGTATTCGTGTATGAGTTGACTCCATCATTTGAGTTGGGGTGGTTTTTTTGATTTTTCTCATGCTCATGAGGGATTGGACATCAAACCTGCAACTTAGAGTATGAAAAAAAGGAAATAAATCAAGAATTAATACAAACATCATGAAAAGGTGAATTCTTACTACTTATTTAATTACTTTATTCACCATTTTATCAAATTTTTATAAGTTTATATTCTTATCAATTTTATCTTATAATTATTTAGTTATTTTTTCACATATTATTTTGGAATCCATATTTTTCATTAAAATATCTTCAACAATCCACAATACTGATAAAATGATTCTTTATACAAATTTTACCACATTTTTCATTTTCATTTTTTTATTTGTATAATTCCTAACACTATATATTGATTCTAAGTTATTTTCTAAAAACCATTTCTCATTGTTGAAATCATCTACTCTTCTGAAATTTAACAATAAAAAGGTTTTTCAGCTAAGAAAATTTAGTCAAGATGTTGTGTTGAATTTTTGATATCGAAACACAATGGAAGGTATTAACATTTGTATTTATTATTTGAGACTATGGGATGTGTATAAATTATACACACCTCAATATGACACACAATGCGACCAGTATGACTCTATATTTTCATTTTTATTTAAAATTGACATTAGTTTTAGTAAAAATGATATCTGACATACTAATAACCTAAAAATTAATTTTTATATTGTTATTCTTTATGGAAATGATCCATAAGTCATTTGAGAAATGTAGGAATCAGCCACAACTCAATTTGGCACACTATATGACATGTATGACTCAATGTGTCTATTATCAGTTTAAAATTTACTGTTTAGTTCAAAATAATTCATTCAATGAAAATAAATATAATGCACTCATATTTTCTTCATAATTTTGGAAATTTATTCATAAGTAATTTGTAATGTGTAGGAATTGGTCTCACAGCAAAGTAATACATGATGTGATCAGTATAGGTCAATGTGCATGTATCTAATTTAAAGTGTAATTTTTGTAGAAAAACAATTCACCCACTCAAAACCAATAAATTGGTCTCACATCCTATGTGCGTCTTTTTATTTAAAAATAATATCGATTTTAATAAAAAGTAAACTGGCCTACTCAAAACCAATAAAATGCATTCATATTGTTTTGATACTTAATGAAAATGATCCATAAGTCATTTAAGAAGTGTTTGAATCATTTTTACTTCAATTCCAAGTATGGTGATACTTGTATCACTCCAAGTGTGTCTTCTTATTTAAAAATTGCATCAATTTTAATGAAAAAGAAAAAACAAGCTCAAAACTAAGAAAATGAATTCATATTGTTTTTTACATTGGTAAAATGATCCATAATTTATTCTTAATGTTTAGTTATCATCCTTAATTAAAAATGATAAATGATGTTCCTGATATGACTCAATTTTTCTATTTTCATTTTAAAATTCACAGTTTAGTTAAAAAACTCTATCCCAAAGAAAATTGGGCAAACACTATCGTATTTTCATTATAATTTCAGAAATTGATTCAAAACTAATATTTGATTTATTGGAATTAGAATCATTTTATACCAATACATGATGTGATCTGTATGAGTCAAAGTTCATGTTTCTAGTTTTAAATTACATTTTATTAAAAAGGACATGTGATGTAATCAAAACTGAGTAAACACATTCCGTTTTTTTATACTTTAGGAAAATTATCTATATGAAATTTGGGATGTGTAAGAATTATCATCACCTCAATCCAATTAATGGTGTGACCGATATGAGTCCAAGTGCATCTTTTAATTTAAAATGCACATCAATTTTAGTAAAATGGAAAACTCTCCTACTCAAAACCAAGAAAGATCATTTGAATCATTTTGATATTTTATAAAAATGATCCATAAGTCAATCTCTATGTGTAGGAATCATCACAACATCAATCTGATACACGATGTGTCTATTATGACTCAAAGTGTCTTTTATCAGTATCAAATCAATATTTCTGTTCAAAAAGGTCACTCCCTAAAAAACAAGAAAACATGCTCATATTGTCTTTATAATTTAGTACAATTATTCATATGTCATTTTGAGATTTTGGAATAGGTATCATGTAAAACTAACACAAGATGTGACTGGTATGATTTAATGTTTATGTTTCTATTTTAAAATGATATTTGAGTATATAGATAAGTGATATACTCAAAACTGAGAAAACACATTCAGATTATTTTTGATACTTTAGGAAAATGGTCTATAAGTCATTTGAGACCACTAAGAATCATCTAAAACTAAATCTAATGCACAGTGTGACCGATTTTAATCCAAGTTAATATTTTAATATATAAGCATCATTTTATATTAAAACACACATCCCATATCCAAAACCGATCAAACATTCCATGATTGTTTTCTCTTCATTTAAATTATGTATTACTAAATGATTTTTTTTCTGATTTCAGGGTATTGTTTTGTTGTGATGTCCTGTTATAACACGCTATACTAGTGTTGTAATGTACTGTTACAACATAATATAGTATTCCCCCTTTTCAACATGTTTTTAGCACTGACAAAAGACTCAATATTTTAATATATTTCTAGTAGTTAGCACTTCTCTAGCACTGATAAAGGCCAGTTTTTGTGTTGTTAAAGTCCAATTTCATAATATTTATTGGTCCCTATTTATTCTTGTATGATTTTTGGTGCTATTTTTAAACAAGTGTTGATTGGGAACTCTCTTTAAAAAAAATTTATGTTGGATCTGGTATCAGAGTACCCGGGATTCTGAGCATGTTTGTCAAAAAGTGGAATGAGAGGTTTAGTTTTTGCATATTTCTGTAATATTGTAATTTTATCTACATTTACCTAGAAGATAAAAGGTATGATTTATGGGACTTGGTAGGTTGTTATAAGAAAGTACCTAGTCATATTTTGTCGAAACAAGCCTTAGGAATCCATAGAAGGTGGGGGAAAAGTGTCTTAGATGAGTACTTTGGTTAATTTATAGTTTTTCTCTATTTGATTAGAGTGGTTTGAAAATACTATACTTTTGAATCCTATTTGAGTTTTGATCATATTTTCCTTGTTAACATTTCTCTTTTTGTATACTATTTGGGTGTAGTGTCATTCCACTATGAATATGTTTAATCCAACATGTCTATAGGGATTTTGATAACCCACGACAAGAGAACCCTCTAGTTAATTACAATCTCATTAAGATAGTTGGGCATGATATCCTAGCTCTAGGACATGCAGTTACACCAATTAAAATTTATTCTCAAGTCATGGAACCTAAAAGGGATAAATATATAGATTTTGAATTATAGTTTCTTCCCTATGAGACACCATATTTCAAAGACTCCAATGGTTCTCCAGATGATTAGGACTGTTTTAATGGAATTTTATATCTTTTTGAGTTCTCAGATACACTAGATTCAATTAATGTAATGTGTTCTACCTTCAATCTTGTGGGAACTAGATTAACTTGATAGGATTCAATAGTGATGGAAAAAATAATGAATTACTGATGTGGAGATACATAAATGTATTTTTTACATATTAGACCTATCTAGAGTCATCATTTTTAAAATATTAGATTGATTTTATTAATCTCTACAAAATTGACTAGACTTTAACTCGGTATGAAAACCACATTATTGAGGTGGTGTAATTCTCTACTAAGATTTTGACCAAAGATAAGATAATGTCATGATTGATTGCTATGGTACATCAATATGAAATTTGATCCTTGTTTTTAATGCTAAAGCTGACTTATTTTGTTGATGTGTTTGATAAATCGTTGAGGGATAAGCATGACCTGGCAAGTATGTCAAAGTTTATGGGAGTTAATTTTACTTCTTGCGGTAGTTTTTTGGGTTTATTTTAAGGAATAATTATGATTCTTTGTGTCTAATTATAGATTTCTATAGAAATGTTCTTCAAAAACTCCCACAAATTCTGTTACAATCACTTGGACTTTCTTCTAGTGTGGAAAGGTTGCACATTCAAAATAGGTTTTCACTAAGGATCCCAAGATATGTAATTATGGTTGATTCTTAGGACACTTTTAGAGTTATAGTTATATATTTTGTTCTTAAAAATGTTTCATAGTCTTATTATAAACTAAAATTACTATGGTGTAGTAAGATGCTTCACAAGTAAAATCTGTTCCAATCATAGGCATCCAGAACAAGGATTATTTACACAATAAAAGAGTCTGTAGGGGATGATGATATGGTTTCAATGACTAAGAGAGGTACCATCATTAAAGTATAATCCCAAGTGATTTCTTTTTTTGATAGTGGTGTATCTCACTATTTCATATTGATCCGTGTTGTTGATTTGATAATTGTTCTTATAGTTATTTTGTCTTATATGGTGGGTATTACTAAACCCATTGGAACGAAGAGATTTCAGGGTATTCAGTGTTCTTATATTGTTTTCTATTTATTATATATTATTATATCCTATTATTTTATATTTAATTATATATAATATCATTAAATCATTCTTGGGATGGGTTTTTTGATCGCTCATCAAGCCCAGATTGACTGTTATCTAAAATGACTATCCTTTACCATGCCTGATAGTCATTGTCATGTCTTTTAGGGAGAAATAGATCAAATATCAAGTATATTGAGACCCATTTCCTATTTTTTATTGTAATATCACTTTTTATTTTGACATTGAATGAGAATCATTAAGTGATGATCTACCCCCTGTTTTTGTGGAGTTCCCCAACATGTTTCCTTATAATTTCTCTAGTTTTACACAGGTAAGAGAGTTTTTGTTTTCTATTTATTTTGTACCAGGTAATAAACTATTTTATATTCCTTCTTTCACTATGGAACTAGATTAACTGAAAGTGTTTAATAATTAGTAGGGTGATTATTTTGAGAATTTTTTTATATGACCAAGTGTGTCTCCTTGGAAGAAACTTGTTCTCATTGAAAAGAAATATGATTGTGTGATTCACATATGAGTAGAAAATTGATCTCTATTCTAGTTGACAACAGTTCTGAATTAAAGAATATGACATCTTGAAAACTAATTTGATGAGTAATTATGGAAAATATGAGTTTTTTTCATTTGGTCTAACATATTACTCTATAGTATTTATGGAATTGATGAATATGATATCTCATGAGTGCCTTGACATTTTTGTTGTAGTCTTTTTAGATGAAATCCTCATTTACTCTTAGTTTATGGAGGATCATGTGTGTCATCAAAGGATGGTGGTTGAAATTTTGAGAGAACTCAATAATTATAACAAGATTTTGAAATGTTATTTTTAGATTCGATAAGTGAATTTCATTAGAAACATGGTCTCATATAATGGTATCTGAGTTAATCCTCATAAGATGAAATTTGTTACTCCCGGAGAACAAATGTGAATTTTTTTTTGGATTTTATACTTCCTATGAATAGTGGGGTATTATTGTTGTTTTATCAAGGATTTCATAAAGAGGGATTATCTAATGACCACTCTCTCATGGAAAGAAGTGATGTTTTTTTGGATGATAAGTATCCTTGTTAGTTCATTGATTTGAACCATATTTTTACTTATGGGATAGTGTTCAATCTTGCAAAGGATGTCCGGGGCTATGTGATATTTTGTGATGAATCTGAATTGTTTTTAGGTTTTGTGATTATTTAGGGTTATTACGTAGTTTCCAATTTAACTAGCTAACTTAGGCAACATGAGAATTATTATTCAACCCATGATCTAAAACTCACATATGTGATTCTTTCTCTTAAATTTTGGAGACATTTCCTTTTCATGGGATGTTTTTCCATTTATTCAGATCACAAAATTTCGATTCATACCATCTCTCAAAATTGCTTGAATCTCTATCATAGGAATTGGGTTGAGTACGTAGAGTTGTTCTACATTGTCATTTCTTATAACCAAAGAATGTGGAATGTTTTCATTTATTCTTTGAGAAAGAAACATATTACCTAGGCTATGAAGTGGTCATTAGAAAAGTGAAATTTGGTGGCTCTCATTGCTCAGTTGCATAAGGTTGTATAGGATAATGATTCAAAGGCTCATTAGACCATTGTTCAACTTACCTCCTCTATTCATGAGATGATTATTTGGAATCATCATTGAGATGATGAATTATATGGAATTAGATAATATCTTACTGGTAGGGAGACCATGTGTGAGTGGTCATTATCTATAGATAGAATTATATGTTTTCAGAACTAGTGCGTTGTTTCTATTTTACATGGGAAAATATGTTATGGGATATTTTGATAATCCCCATAAAGATATTAACTCCAAAACTACAAAGATGTATTATGATATACAGTGATGATCATGTGTTCTACATATGAGATGGTACATCACTAACTTTTTTTACTCATTGTTATACTTTCAAATGGTTAAGGGTGAGAATAAAAGACCTTTGGGTTTACTTTAGTAACATACAGTTCCAACATGGTAGTGGTATATGATATTTATTGACTTTCTGGTTGGGTTTCCACGTACCCATTGTGGACGAAATGGGATACGGGTTGTGATTGATTGGTTGTTGAAATTGGATCACTTTTTTCCCATTTTAAATACAAAAATAGATTAGGATTTGAGAAATTTATAGATGAAATATATTGTTCATTTTCATGGATTTACATATTCTATAGTCTCTCATAGAGATAATCATTTTAAATATCAACTTTGGTGAGGCCTTCATGATTTAATGGGATCTCAAGTTAGTTTGAGAATGTCATACCATATATAGAAGGATGCCTAGATAGGGAGTGCAATATAGATTGTTGAGCACATGATTCATTCTCTAATATTGTATTTAGGTGGATCAAGGGAAATCCATTTGGGGATGGTTTGTTTTTTTTATAATAACAATTAGACATCCTCAATTAGGATAGCTACTTTTTAGGCCTTGTATGGTAGGTCATTCAAATATTTGTTGGGTTTGTCAGTGATTAGTGAATGTTCTTTGGTTGGACTGAGACTCATCCAAGTGATGATAAAACATATTTAGTTGATTCATCAAAAAATAATAATGGAATAGAGTCAATATAAATCTTATGATAACCTTCATAGGTGACCAATGGAGTTTTTGATTATAGACCATGTGTTTTTGATATTCTCACATCATTTGGGTCGTTGATGGATTTGGAGGAATTGGAGGAGTTATTGTAGGTTATTGGGACCTTTTGAGTTTAATGAAAAGATTGAAGAAGTGTCTAAAATTTGGAAGATCAACCATAATTTAAGATGGTACTTAATTTTTTTAATATATCACTAAATTTGAAGTATCTCTCTGACCCATATAATGTTTTGAGTTGGGCGGATATTGATCTTGATCTTGATTTATCCAGGAATAAGAACCAAATAACGATTATTGATTTTGATAAATATTTACTTCAGGGGAGGAAGATACCTTTGGTCCATGTGCAATGGAATCATGATTTTGATTCTCATGAGATGTCGGAGCATGAGGCACTGATGAAAGGCTAGTGGCCTTATCTATTAGATATGGAAACTTCATATCATATTTTTATGTATATAATTTCTTTTATAGGTGTATGGTAATAAAATCTCAGTGACTACTTATAGGTATTACATGACCCTTTTTATTGCTTTTAAATTAGTTCTTGTTTTATGGCCATTCTGAGAGATAATTTAAATTTTCATAAGCTTTTGGGGAAGCGCTTGGTTGGCAGACAATTTTTTCAAATAGCACACCACCCCTGTGAATACTAGGGACCTCTAGAAATTGGGGAATAAAAATACGTTGTTTTTCCCAAACCATGTTCCCCCATAGGATAAACTATTCACACCAACCAATAGGTACATGAGGATGGTGTAAGGTTTCCCCTAATTATGTTCCCCTATATAGCTAATTGTGTTTGTAGATTTTACATAATCTGAAATATAATATTAATATCACAAATTACCTTTTTAACATCAAATTGACCCCTAGTAAGACCTATATAATTTTTTTTGTTTTAATAACTCCCTAGATATTTTTTTATCTCTTCCAAACCATTTTATTTGTAGATCGAAGTAGTGTTGATCTCGATCTACTTCTCCTAGTAAGTGGATCTCATCTTGTATAGTTTCATCATATATTCCTTATTCTCTTCCATAGAAAGTATTTTATAATCAATTTTTATTGATCTATAATTTATTTTGATGGATATAATCCTTTTATTATTAGATCAAGATTCCTGATCTGATCATTATATCTTCATATCCTATAATTTTCGTTGGCATTCCCACTGTGGGTGTTGTTCTTTTTATTCCATGATCAAAGGTAGGTGTTTCAATTTTATATTTTCTATGTAACCAAAAAAACTAAATTTCGTGATTTATTTTATATAAATTTAAATTATTTATAAGACACCATTTTTATATAATTTTTTAAAAAAATTTGAAATGAGTTGGAATATGTGAACCCCCCCCCCAATTCCAATGGAATTGGAATTGTGGGGTGAATTTTGGAAATGATGAAATTGATGAAATTATTTGATATTTTAACTGATAAAAATGGATTAAACTGAAATGATAAAATCTTATGAATGGATCTATATTGAAAATGTAATAAGGTGATAAAAACCCCATGTTTTATTTTTTGAAACTGAATTGGCACAATCAAACTGAAAATTGGGAAATTTAATTGTAATTGATGAATAATTTGAAAATATTTGATTTTCAAATTATTTATCGATTTATTATTCACATGCAATCAAGGGTAGTGAGTAGGTTACATTGGACAATTATTAAACGATCTTGATCCCATAGTAAGGGATTTATGATGAAAACTCTAACAAAAACCTAGTTGGGATGATTATACCCAACAAGATGTTGATGAGTCTTATTCGGACCGAACATGATGGGTGTGTGAAAACATGTTTATCCATGAACACTAATTTGATAATTGTGAGGATCTTGTATCATGAAACCAATGTATTTCAAGTGAAATAACTATTGTTCATAATTTTTTTATGTTTTTATTATAAATTCCATTGATTATAGAACTATTTTACTCATGAAAAATTATTTGAAAAAATTACTTAATATAAAATATTTATTTACTAAATATTTGAATTTTTTCCATCAATTCAATTGAAAGAACGATGTATTTTACATTTGAAAATGATGTGTTATTCCATTCACAATTTTATTTAAATTTCATGAGTGATTGGTTTATTTATAGAATCCATTGTGGAAAAAATTTATTCCCTATTGGGATTTATAAATTAGACCCAACCTTTTACTTTATGTGTTTGTAGATATTCTTAATCTAGGTTGGGGAAAAGAGAAAGATCAAGTTGGAGGTGGTTGAAATTCATGATTTTTTGGACCACAGAGTGGTGATGGTTACCAATAGGGATATTTTACACTTAATACAGAGGGTTTTTTAAAACTTCTTTCTGGTTGACATGGTGGTTTCATGTGATATTTATATCTATTTTCTGGAGTACTTTTTCATCAGTTTAATTTTTTGTAATTATCACTAAGGGGTATTGATATAAAAACATTTTTCTTGTTTTCCTTTATCTATTTTGAAGAAAAATATTTCCCTATTTATTGTTGTATGATGCTAGGTGCGAGTCACCAACCTATGGGGATTGTGAATGCCCTTTGGGATATGTTAATTTTAGCATGGGTATCAGAGTACCATGGAATATGGGATAGTTTCTGATCAAATTCTACGTAATAACAAACTATGCTTGGGAGAATATAGTATAATGACTAAGATGAATCTAGGACAAGTTAAAGGGGAGTAGGAAGGATAAATAGAGTTAAATTGAGGAAGGGGAGATAATTAATTTCACTGTTTAAAATTGTAGGCATGTCTCATGGTTTGAAAACATAGTGTGGGAAAAATTTCTTTTAATATGTGGTTTCACTAGGAGGTATCCCCCCATATAGAAGTGTAAATGATATGGTTTGACTCCATGATTTTCCAAACCATGCACCAACTATGCATGTCACTCAATTTTTTCTGAGTAAAGTGCACGTTTTGGTTGTATGGACTGCTAAAACATCTTCTAAATCATAAAAATTATATTGAGACACCTCCATCCCTTCTACGTAGCTTGGGTATAGGGTTAGCTCTAAACAAGTACAAACTGTTCACCCTATCCATACTCCCCATTTTTCATATTTTTCACCATTAACCCCCAAAATTCATAAAAATAAATTAAATTAATTGAATAATAAAAAATAAATACAATCCAGAGACATAGGGATATTTTAATTATCCCCATCATGACACAGTTTTTAGCTTGAATGTTTATAATACTACTAAATAGAGAATAAGTGAGTTTATTTACTTCTTATCAAGGCCTTCTTCTACAAAGTCTCATTTATATCTCTAATATACATCAATTGAATATAGAAAAATATGATATATTTACAACACTATATCTTGATGACCTCTAACATGAATAGGCTACAGAGGAATAGTGGCATTTGGTTCCAAATCCATATATCCTGCACTCAACATTATGAGATGGGTCCAAATGATAGGTTAAAATATGGAAACCCAAAATACATCCTAAATAAAATTCATCTGGTTTGGAAAGGTTACCTAGTATTAAACTTTCCAAAGATGATCCATGGTCTCAAAATTACCCAACATAATATGGAATCAACTTACCATACATCCCCAATAGACTATACTATATTTGAGGATATACTATGAGAAATATGTGATCACCAATGAATCATTACAATAGATGGTGATGATGGTCAGAATATTATTTTTCGTGACTCAGATCTATTGACTGAAAATTATCTTTTTATTTGATTTTCAAAATGGCGGGATACAGAATAGGGGAGACAAATTCAAAATACTAGATTCAAAAAACCACCAGCACAAAATGAGGATATAAGGATTACACTCGCTGCTGTCGAAGTCATAAAAAAGATTCCTTCCATCGACTGACACATCTGTCATCTCGCTATCGATCATCATCGTCGAACACGGTTCCATCACCCCCGATTAGTAACCACATCATCATCATCACTGATCATCACCGCATTAGAATACCAGAGGCAACCGATCGCCGGAAAACATATCACTGCCAAACAAACCATAACCGAACACCACGGAAACAGTGAAAACCCACCAAATCCAGAAAATATCTACCTATAGGGAAACCATCTTACGAATCAATATTCTTTGCACCATCATAAACTTCTCTAAAAATGTAGTTAAAGCCAAAACAGAACGCCGCCGACATCGAAGGACTCACGCCTAGAGAAACGGACACCTTGAATCCCTTCGAACACTGAACCACAAATCCCAAAACATCGTAGTAACCACTGTGCCAGATCCGACTAGTAGAGGAGCGTAGGAACTTGGGGTCAGAGCAGGTTGAGCGGTAAAGGAGTTCATCAACACAACTTTCGTCAGGCCCAAGAAGCTCCATGACAGAAGTCGGCGTCGACACGAAGGTGAACCAGAGCACCCTCACCAAGAAGACGCAGGGACCGGGAGCAAAAACGAAGAAATCCAGAACCAATGTGGAAAATAAGAACACCATAGACACAAAAAAACCCTGAACCAGAATGACCGAAGCCCCAAACCAACATGCCACCGACACAATCCCAAGACGTCCATATGAACCATCGCACTAGACAAATATGCGGTCTAGCACGACAAGGAAGACGAAAAGAGCAGCGGAGGAGGGAGATTGAAGCTTCAGTCCAAGAACACCATGAAAGAAGACGCAACAATATCAACCCTAAAAGGTGAAAGGAATAACAAAGAAAAGGGAGGGAGACGTGCCTAATGAATCTGTATAATGACTCACGCAGAGGAGGAGCCATCGCGACCACCGAAGGATTCAGGTTTTTAATCAACATGACCTGATCAGTTGTCTAAAAAATAATGATCAGCCTTAAATTGGAATTCTCACCCAATTTTGACTATAAAAAACTATACTGGTATGGTTTTTTAAAATTATCTTTGAAGGGATTCATCATTATCATGGATTAATAACTTTTAATGTAATTAGATTTCACCACTAGATTATTCTCCCAATGGTGCACCATGAATCATCAAAAATATCTTAGACATATTGGTTTCCAAGGTCTCCTACATTCAAACACTATTTAATAGAAAGCAAATGGGTTTATTTTTTTAATTAGTAAATAATAAACCATATGGAATTATTACTACTATGATATCAATTCGATAAAATTATAATTTCCATTTATTTTTTATCCCACATACACATATTAATTACAAGTGATTAAACAAAAAAAAATTGGATTATGATACTCAACCATGATTACCTGACAGGTGAGGCTATGGAACCCCAAACCCACATTCTCAATCTCGGTGCCATAAATACAAATATTATATACTCACAATGATACCAGATATAAAATCATAAATATAAACATCCTTAATTAAAAATATCAATAATGGTTATTTAATTACTTATATTCCAAATATATTTTAAGTTTCAGATGTTGAGAGTGTTTGAAAACATCATTAACTATTAAATCCTATAAAAAAGATATTTTCCCCCATGATACTAATAACTATGGATTCCATAAAAAGTATTTAATATATCCCATTAATTATCATCAAAAGAAATCCAGTTATACATATCATGAATAATACATTTCTTAACTCAGGGAAATGGAATCATAATAAGTGTTTTGATCAAACTCTCATTATTGGAAAACATACAACAAAAGAAATTATGGAATAAACATGACATAATTATTATAGATGTAAAAAGTAATAATAATATTACTATAATGAAATAAGACTAAGTGAATAATATATCCATGTATAATAATGAAAATAAATATATCACATGGATAAAAATAATGGAAATGATGGTGGAGGAATACAATATTCATGAAATTTTGATCTTACTGTTAAGGAATCATCCATGTCTTCATTATTTTCATCAAGTCTATAGCAAAGAGATCACACATTTCATCAAGGCCAAAGTCAAGATATATTACTAAACTATGTAGGCATACACTAAATACCGAAACATGTTTATCTCATGGGCCCTACTGATGCATCGAGGGTATATATAATTTTGGTCCCACCAATCACTTTTTATATTAAATGAATTCATCTTAAGATATAATGAGAAAAAAATATATAATAAACTTTTCCAATAATCTGGAATATTTTAATGAAAACATAAAATATACCCTCACTTTTACCTATTTCAATAAAAAGGATCACTTGATTATAACCCATCAAGAGAAATGTGGTGGTTTGTTAAAAATTACATATTTAACTTTCCTGAGTAATGGATAAACATCTATTTCATAATAATAAATATATGGATTTTCAGTAGTCTAATAATAAATGAATACAATAGGTTTATTTGTAATAATCCCACAAAATAAAATTTCATAGAATGAGTTATATAATATTATGTCAATAACACCCCCATTAAATTGATGTATTGAATCTATGTGAATAATCATTAATGAATGAAATGGAAAATATAGAATTCACAAGGAAATGGAATTGGAGGAAATGCTATTCCTATTCATAGTGAATGGTTAGGAAATTGAAAGTTAATGATGAATCATATCTTTGATATATAATAATATTACATTATCCCTCTAGAGAATGAAGTTGGATGGTTTCATGAGAACATGACTCAATTGTAATAAATTAATCTTTTAAGGATGTTGAGATAGATGGAAAACATCTTTATAATATAATTCTTCAAATGATATCGCTCAAGAAGGTATCAAGTATAGAATTTTTTGATACCATAAGTTTAATGAACCACAATATATGTAAATACTAGAGGAGAATTAATTTTACATGAATCCCATGATTGTAAATAATATTTAATTGGAAAAAGAAAATGGAGGTGAAACAAAATATATATTCTAGAAGTTTTTTTAATATTGATATAAAATAAAAAATTTCTTTTCTATTAAAATAGTAACTTTTGAAAAGCTGCAGTGAAATATTTTAAAAAAAATTACTTCTAAAAATAACCTCTAATTATGGAACTTGTAAAATTATATATAGTTTTCTATATGAAATGTGGATCGAAAGACTAAACATTTGATAATGAAAGGGAATGAATATTTTTAATACATTGAAAATATACTTATTGAAAAATAAAATTATTAAAATGTACTAAAACATTATTTGTTTTAAAACAAAATATTTCAAAATTTTATTATAAAATATCCGAAAATAAAATTTTATAGTGGTAGAAACCAATAATTTAAGATTAGTGTTCGAGATAAAAATTTATGACTCAAAGAACGAAGATTATATTTATCAACATCCCTTATGAGAAAGACACAACATAAGGTATGAAATAATAAAAATAAATTTTTATTGGGAATTTAAATACACAATAAAATGACAGTATACAACATAATAATATAATGGGTAAAATTACGCAAAGTTATATAAAATAAGTTAAGGAGAATGACCGTAAGTCAATGACTGAAAGTTCAGTTACCAAAAATCCTTACTACTAGGGTAAAAATTAAATTAATAGAAATTTGCTGAAGGTAATATTGTTTGGATTAGTATATATTTTTAAATTATATGAATTATAAAAACACATATTTGGGATGTAAAAACACCATTTTTGGAAAACATGGTGCAAAAAATGTCTTATGTCTCAAAAAATCATAATTTAAACAATGAATACCCTTTCTTTTATCATATCTTCCACTAACGACATCTAACTTCAAATTTAAAAAACGTTTCTATATAAATAAATTATTTCATAACCTTAATAGTATATTTTCCCTTTACAATAATCATTTATAATCATATTTTATATGAATTTATGTCAATTATTTCCTATTTTCAATATTGATTGAAAGTAATCTTGATCATTTTTAACTAGTTTCATAAAAAAAGAGATAGTATTCATTCTTGTTAAAAATTCAATCATACAAGAATCATTAAATGTATGGGAATAGATTTTTAATTGTATTTATGATGTTTTAATTTCATTCCATGGTATTTTATTATAATCCATAAAGGTGAAATTGATGATGATCATGTTTTGGTGATTCTTAATGAATGAAATATGTTTATTTAAGTAATGATTTTAATAATAATGTAATAATTATAAGAAACATTTATCTACATATTTATATAATATTATACCATCAATTTAGTTCCCAAATTCATCCATTGTATAAATTTACACCACTATTGATGTGGGTAGTTAAAGCAAACCAAGCATGAATGTTCCATAGTTAAAGGATGATTATGTGGTGGTTTAGTTGTAATATATTTATACCAAAAACATAATGATCATATGAAATTTTTACCAATGTGATATAATATAAATTTAATTATGTATGATAATCTTTAAATGATATAAAAATATTACATATTATGAATAAAAATATTTTCCTCACTGTATGATTTTTAAGACTATTAATTTTAAAAATATTTCTTACTGTTCATATCATTAATAGGTTATTCAATTTGTCTAGAAAATTCTAATAGTTACTTAAATAATATTTTCTCTTAAAACACATTCTAAATTCTATTCATGAAATATGATAATTAATATAGGAATATATCATTCCACGCATGTGGTAGTCTGCACGTACCCATAAATCAATTTACATTTTAATTAAGGAAAAGTAGAAATGTGGTTAAGGATTATTCCATTAAAAAATAACATTAATTATATAACCAATACAGATGTTACCATATTGGGATATGAAAATTATAATTTTATAGGTAATAAAGAAATAAAAGAATTTATGTAAAATGGATTACTCACATTGTGCAGTTTGAGATTTCCTTAAAGGAACCCTTTGAAATGGAGGGATTAAGATAAAATATTTTGACTGGAAGATAATTGAATTAATTAAGGATTAAAGGGTAAGGCATAATATTTTGTCTTCTAGAGGAAATTATATTTTAGGAGTGTGGTTAAAGGGAGCTGAGAGACCCCTTTTAAAAGCAAGAAGGAATGTAATTGTTTTAAATATTCTTAAATTTTTAATAATGGAAAGTAACAATCTAGGAATGTCGATCCAAAATTGAAAAATAACTAAGTAATATGTAATGTTTATAAATTTATAAAAACATATTATAATATTATTTTAAAAAAATTTATCCTTCCATTAGTTTAAAACCTTTTAATAAAAAATTATTCATTCAACGATAAGTTGTTTTTTCTTAAGTAATTTATAATTTATATGTAAAAATATAATGATCCTTATTAAATAATATTGACCTAAAAATTCAAAATTTTAAATCTATTCTATTTTATTCAATTTATAAAAGTAATAACATTTAATTTTAAAATAATAAATGTATAACATATTAAAAATATTTCGTTGGGAAAATATTACTTATGTTCTAAAATATCAGATGTAGGTTTCAAAAATAGTCATTATTTTTATATTTATAATGTAACTTATAAAAGAATTTTTTTTAGAAATAAAGGTTCCAAAAATTTCTATGGCATACTTACATACTAATAATGTTTGTAAATCATGATATTTGTAAAAACGTTATATTGCAATATTAACCAGAAAATAATTTTTTCCAGAATAAACCCATAAATTAATATTAAAAAAATATTACTATGATATATCTAAAAAGTTATGTTCATTTGGTAAAATTAAAATTTTAAAATTTAGAAATTTATTTTTTAAATAAAATTACAAAATATAATGAAACAAATTATATCGAAAATGACTTTTTAGAACAAAATCTAATCCTTTCCTTATTTAATTTTATTTAAAATTTAATGTTAAAAAATTACTTGTATATATATATATTATCATCAATTATTCATAATATTCTTATGATAAAAAATCATAGTGTATAACAAGAATATTTTTAAATAATTAATTTCTATATATAAAATGATTTTATTATACATTTTAGTTATACCAATTGAATTTCAAGGATTTTAAAAGTATCTCTTATTTTATTTATATAAATATTTAATAAATTTTTTCACTTTTTAATTCTGGTTAATTAAATTAGTAGGTTTTAACATTGGTAAATAATATGTATATTTTATCAATTGTATCATGGTTTTGTGTACAATTAGTGTTATGTGTAGAGAAATATATTGAAAAAAATTGAGTTATTTAATAGAAATCATATATTAAAATTTCAATGTGTTACATTTTACATCCATAATTAGAAATTTTCCTTGAATTGTGACACATAATATCCTAGAAATATTTATTCTTAAGTCATAATAAACCATATACTTCTAGATGATCATTGGGTTGATTATGATGTTGAGTGAAATTTATCCATAGGAAAAAAATTTATAATCTATTTATTAATGGATGAAACACATTCCTAATTTCACATTAAATTCTATTATGGGAAGAAGATCTAGGTCTATAAAGAAAAAAATTCCACAATCCTTGAAAATGATTTAATAATAATCATACCACGGGGTGTTTTTATTTTTAACTCAATATCCAATAATTGGTAATACTTTCATGACAAAAGGAATCAGAAAATATATATTGGAAAATAGTTATCTACAACCTTGGTACTAGTTTCATCAGATTTTAATTTTTCACAAGGATATTGGTGACTATTTCCCTTATTGGCCTTTATATTGGGATATTCAGTGGTACAATTCCCAACTCAATTATAATTGAAGCAAAAAAATTTAAAATTATTTTTTTAAATTGTATTTGTGAGTTTGATGGTCTTCATATCCACACTTATTGAATATATTTATCCCTTTAATGAAATTTATCTCATGATTATTTCAAAATTTATGATTTTTATAACATTGATATTTATTTCCTTTATTATTTTTGTCATGTGAACATCCACATGAATCCATTATTATCTTCTTTTGTGTTTTTGGGACATTGACAATGTTCATATTGTTAATAATTTATTATGATAGAATGTTTGGAATAATCACTAAATTTATCATTCTGTTTTCCATTTCTATTGGTTGATCACTGTGATAGCCTCTTCATTTCCCTCACACCCATTGTTAATTTATGTCTTTATGGATCCATCCAAAAGTGATTTACATAAGTGATGAAAAAAGAAACATAAAAAATAATTACAAAAAATCAACCTCAATATATCCTAGTTTATCACACTGTAGTATTATATTATTGTTATTCTAGTCCAACCTATATTATTTTTAGTTCAACCTATATCATCCATAACTCAAACTATATCATTCTATATTCACCCTAATTTAATCTTTGTTTTTTTCCTCACACTCCTTTACCTAATCACTTGATCTAACTAAGAAATCAATATCCTAATGTTGTTTGTGAAATCCAATTATTATCCAAGGAATATCCTCTAATAGTTCCAAATAAGGTGTGTATGTAGGCCTCTTTGTCTCTAACCAGTTGATGATCAATTTCATTCTTACTTCTTAATTTTTGGGGTTATTACCCCATGGCACATATGTGACATGTCCTAATGAAACTTATAATATCCATGCATGTATTTTATTTCTTGTAAAACAACATAATCATAACATTTAAAAATTTTAGATGTTATCCTATAATAATACTTATCCAATGGGTATTCACTATGGTTTACTCTACTAAATCCCCAAAATAAAAAGAAAATTACAACCTTTAAATTAAATAATATTTTGTTTCAAAGGGTTATCTATATTATTTAAATTATCATCGCACATAACATATCCACCCTTAAATTATCCTAAAAAAATATCACAAATTCCATATTTATCTAAAACATGTTCTGATACAAATATTTATACCAAAGACATGAACTCCAATGATTGTTCCATAAACACATACTTTACATGATCACTTTGATACCATCTATAGAAACATATATATAACCATACTTAATTAAAAAAATATACAACTATTATTACACCTCTTACATCCGAAATATATTTTTTTTGTTTAGATGTTTTGTGATTTATGAAACAACATTAACTAATAAAGATAATCAAATGAATATTGCTTCCCAATGCTACAAAGAATAGGTTAGTCCATAACAAGTCTTTAACATCTCCCACAAATTATTTATGTAATCTATCATATTTTACATATAATGTATAACACGTTTCTTAATAATTTTGTGAAATGAAAACCGAAGATGTGGTGTGCTCAAATGCTCAATAAGAGAAAACATACAACTGAGGAAATAATTCCCAAAATATTATATAATTAATTAGTAATCATTAGAATTCCATAATTAACTAAAAATTATAGTATATAAATCCATTGATAAAAATGAAAATAAATAGTTCACAATGATTAAAATGACTAAATTAATGGTGAAGGAATGAGTAATTTCAAATATCTTGATCTTATCATTAAGGCCTCATAAAATAGATCAATATATCCATCAGGTCCATAGCGACTACATTATTCTTCTCATTAAGACTACAGTCAAGACATCTTACTGAATTAGATGGGAATACACCAAATACCCAAAAAATATTTCCTCAGGATGCCTAATAATGTATCTAGGGGAATATATAATAATAGTCTACATCTTAAAATTTTTTATGTATAACTGATTCATTATATATTATAATAAGTAAATGATACATAATCAAATTTTATAATATTATTCCATATTTTAATAAAAAAAATGAAATACCAACAAAATTACCCTTCTCAATATATGTTATAACATGATCATAATAATTTCCAAGAAAGAATTTGGATGTTTAAACAATAATCATCCATCTTTCTTGAGTAATGAATAAACATCTTTATCGAAATAAAAAATATATGGATTTTAAATAGAACCCCCATAAATTAATGTTGTAACTTTCTTTATATGAATACCTAAAACTAACACCATATAGCCTAAAATTTCAAAGGCCTTGTATTATTATTTAATTTTAATAATAACCTTTTTAACTGGGTTAGGGGGATCCTTACATGACCCATAGGCCTGGTTGGTGAATGGCTTAATACATGAACCTTTAAGGTCCCAGAGGCCTGACACCACTAGAGAAGATCGTCCTTAGAAAATATGAAAAGAACCATTTCTTAAAACCTTTCAATCCTACATAGCTATAATTTCCATGTACAATGATTTGTGGTGCCTATAACTAATGGCATATGTGATTCCCTATCATTCTTAAAAAATGGTACCCATGAAAATATTGGGGTTTCTACTTTAAAGCCCTCGTCTAGATCTACACAAGAGGATCAGGTCCCATATCTTTTATTCCGTCATCGATAGAGCTATATGATACCACCTCTTGTCACTATTTTTCATCCACCATCTCCCATTTGAATCACAAAACACAACCTCCATCGATGATTGTCCCACCACCATCACTTGCAGTCGCAGCAACCACCGAGAACCCTCCCTCCCATAGATGTCATGTCCAATGCCAATCCCACAACCAAGGACCCCCATCCTATTCTTATAGGTGCTTCCCAAAACAAGACGCATTGATGATGAATAGTCCTCTCAACACTAACATGGACCTCTCCTCTACCATGATCCTGAAATATCAAGACACCCCAAATTGTAGGGTTCTCCCATGATTGGATTCTGTGCTTTGATGCAAGATTACAAGAAACCTGACAGCTAGTTTGGATCCCAAATGAAATCTATCACCACATAGAATAATATTTTAATAATGAATTTAATAATTTTCCCAGTCAATATTTTTATGGAATCTAGGTGAACACCCTTCATTCAATGAAATGTAGAAAAATTTATTCTTTATTTAATGACATAAGAAGAAAATTTATTCCTATAAGTGGTGGCTGATTAGGAAAGAATGAGGAATTGATGGATCATATATTTTACATATAATTAAATTATATAAGTCATCCATAGATATAAGTTGGATTTTTTAAATAGAACATATCCCCATTGTAATAATGGAATCAGAGAAGATTGTTCATATATATGAAAAACAACCTTGCCAAATAATGATTCGAACAGTATCACCTAATAAGGGATTAAGAATCAAATTTTTCAATAATATTTGTTATATCCCAAAACATATATGTATTTATTTATTATAAGATAAATCATATAACATAAATATCATTATTATAAATACTTTTGAATATCAAAATTGAAGTGGGGGTGAAAACATAAAAGATCATTTAGATGTTTTTTAATATTAACATAGAATACAAACACATATATCAATTTCCAAAGTAACTACTGAAAAGGTGAAGTGAATGATATTTTAATATTATTATTTCTAAAAATAATATCCAATAATAGATTATTGATAATGAAATCAATTTTATATAGTAAATGTGGATCTAAATATAAAACATTTGATAATGAAAGGGAATGAATATTTTTTAAGCTTATATTAACCCTAGTTGAATACTATCATTTTAAAACGAGTTATAAATCCATATTTTTTTGTAATATTATTTTCCAAAAGGGAATATAAAAAAATAATATAGTAAAACATTTGGGTGGTAGAACCCAATCATTATATTTCAATTCCCAAAATAAACTTTATAACTCAGTGGAAAAAAGATTTTATCTATCAACATCCCTCACAAGAAACATATTTCATAAGGTAATAAATATTCAAAAGGGGTTTATGTATTAAGAATGTAAATACATAGAAAACAATGAATGAATATAATATAATTAAATCATGGTCATAATTTACCGAACATATTGGTAATATGTTCAAGAGAATGATCATAACTCAATGTATGAAAGTTGTGTTCCCAAAAATCCTTATTTCCAGGGTAAAAATTTAATCAATATACATTTAAAGAATGGAATTTTATTATGATTAGTATATCCTATGAAATATAAAAAATATTTCCATGGGTTGTAAATAAACCATAAATGTAAAAAAAGGTGAATAAAATTTATTATGTCTCAAAATATTCTGAATTGAGAACAAGAAAATCATTACCTATTGTCATGGAATCCATGAACACCCTCTAAATTCAATTATAAATAAACATATATATCATAATAATTTTTTTCAGAACCTTAATAAAATATTGTACATTTACACTCTTTATTTATAATTATTATCTCTATAAATTAATGTATGGTATTACCTTTTATCATTATCGAGTTTATGTAATCTTGATCGTTTTGAAAAAATTTCATAAAAACAGTGACAATAATCATTCTTTTAAAAAATATAAATTTATTGAGATAATTATATGTCAAATAATATATTTTTCATTATATTTATAAATTTATAAACTTTACATTTAGTTACAATCCATGATTTTGATATTGAAATCTATCATGTTTCAGTGATTCATAATAAACAAAAGATATTTTATAAATTAATATGTTTAATAATAATGTTAACATTAAAGAAAAAAAAAATATTATTTAAATTCATATATAATATTATACCAAAAATTATTTTCCCTTATTCATCCATGATTCAAATTCATATCATTATTTAAGTTGTTATTAAACCCACCTAAACATTAATATACATTGATAAATGGATGATTATGTATTTGTTTAGTTGTAATATCATTGTTCCATAATAATAATGATATTATGTATCGTTTATTAGTTTGATATATTATATTTTTAATTATATAGAATAATATGGAAGAGATATGATGATATTACATATTAAGAACTAAAAGATACTCCTCTTAGTATGCTTGTTTAATATTATTTATTTTATAATGATTATTTATTGTCTGTAACACTAATTGGTTAATATATTGGATTTACTATAACATTAATAGTGAAATAAAAATCATTTTTATCATTTCAAACCATTATTAATTCTTTCCATCAACGGTAGTAATGAAAATCAAAATTCAGCATTCGGTGGAGGCGATAGTCCGCATGTATGGAAAAATTGCATTTTTTTATTAAGGAAAAGGGGATAGGTGGATAATGATTATTAATTTAAAATAATAAAATTAAATATATAAACAATGCTTATTTATAAATATATGGATGAAAAAAATAAAATTTTAAAGGATAGAATGAAAATAAATAATTTAAGTAAAATGGATTACTCACACTGAGTGCATTGAGATTTCCTTTGTGATCCCATGGAAATTGGGCGATTAGGATAAAATAATCAAACCAGAATCAAAATGAAGAAATATATAATTCATGGGGAAGTAAAAAATGGTATCTTTTATAAGGGAATATAATTTTAGGAGTGGTCTTAGAGGGGTGGTGAGAGACCCTTCTATAATTGAGAAGGGATGAACATTTTTTAAATACTTATAACTTTAAAATAATAGGAACTCAATCGCAAGGAAAATGGATCATAAATTGATAAATAATTGATTCGGTGGTAGATATGGTGAATAAATGCCAAAAACACATATTAAAAGATATATTTTTATCCTTTTGACTATTTTAAACCATTTTAAAACATATTTACTCTTTCCATGGTAACTATTTTTTACCTCGGTAGTTTATCCTTTATGAAAAAAAATAAAATGGTTCTTATTACATAATTTTAAACTAATAATTAAAAATATTAAATAAAAATTATTTTATTCAATTTACAAATGTGATATAAATTTGTTTTAAAATAATAAATCTATAATGTATTAGAAACTATTTCATGAGAAAAATATTACTTAAGTTCCAAAATATCACATATAATTTTTTAATTTACAATAATGATTTTTATATTTATAATTCAACATATAAAATACATATTTTATGATTACTATTTTTCGCAAAGTTATATGACATACTTAAAAACTATTAATGTCACTAAATTATGATATTTATAAAAACGGTTGTAAAATTATAGTTTTGGATGCTGCCCATATGTGCCTCGTACCCAATTTTTCACATGGAATCATGTGCATTTCTGAAAACTCCAGACGTTTCCGACTAGTAGCGAGGTACTTGGGTGTGATAGTGGGGAAACTATGCCCTCATTGGCAGAGTAATGTAGCGGAAATAAATATATAACAATAATATACAATACCAGAAGCAGTATTAATATTCCATAAGAAAACAATGGAAGACTGGATGTAATAAAAAACTAGATCACATATATAAACGATGCATATCACATATGTCAATAAAAGAATCCATAAAAGTCACAGTACTAGAATACAATACAAAACCAAAGTACAAAATAAAACAAATAATCTCTGATAGTATCGCAAGACCCATCTTGGTCCCATGCTCTCTAGATCCACAAAAATCAAGTACCTGAAGTAGAAGGGTGTTTGACTTTATCTATACCTGCAACAATATAATCTATTTGGGCCCAAAAGCCTGACCCAAATAGGGTGTGAGACGAATCCCCATAGGCAACCACCTAATGATTTGCACCTAACAGTCTGTGAATATATATGTATGTGTGTGTGTATGTATGTATGTATGTATGTATGTATGTATGTATGTATGTATGTATGTATGTATGTATGTATGTATGTATGTATGTATGAATTTATATGGTAGGTAATAAGTAAAATGATGTAATAAAAAATGAATTAATCAAATGTAAATAGTCCTACAGTTTCAATTACATCATTTAAATTTAGCAATTTAATGAACGAAACACAAATAAAATCCACCCTCTCGGAAGATTTCAAAAGTTATCCCCTCTGGTTAGGACATCAATCTCATGTAACCCTCTAGGTATTTCCCACAGCCTAACCCCTTTGGTTTAATTTACATGAATGATATGATGAAGATCCTCTGGGGAAGCACTCACCATCAATTCCCCCAGTGGTCTCATGTAATCAAATACTCTTTGAGGAAGCACACGCCGTTAATTCCCACTATAGCCTTTTAATGGTAAACTAAAAACACTCTAAGGAAGCACTCACCGTCAATTCCTATTGTGGTCCTATAACATATCTATAGACACTCTGAGGGAGCACTCAACTTCAATCCCCCTTATGGTCTTGTAGTGTGATAATTATAAAAGACACATTGGGAAATCCCCCAAAATTAATTTCCCATATGGTCTCACTACCCCAGGTTCCCACATCTCATGTGAAAAGAAACCATGTACAAACAATAATCATAAGCCAAAGTAAACCACAAAGTACTACTAGGCTAATTAGCTACAAGGAATACAACAACATATCAAATAGATAATCACTCCACACTAACGGCACTAGGAATGGAAACAAAAATACAACAGGCAAAGCTAGAACAAACGGTCCAAATCAATCAATCAGGGAGAAGCACATCCATAGCATTTCAATTAACCCTATTAACAATCAAAAACCTCTATTCAAACATTCAAGGCATAACAATCATTAATAGGGTTAAAATCCCTAAATATGAAATACCCCAAAAGAGGGTATTAGGCCCTTTTGCACATATAACTCAAAGAATAACTATGGAAAGGCACAAACCACCTACCTCGGCATTGTACGATCGATTTAGATGAATCCAATCCATTGATTAGACCTAGAATTCTGTAGTTTTACAAAAACATCTAAAATGTTCAACCAAGAGTATCTCACAAAAGAGGATCAATCAAGAAATTAGGCTCTAGAAGAAGGAATAGATTATCATGGAGATTCCAATGCAATAGACTGCTGTCAAATTGGAGAATGGATGGAGAGTCGGGGGCTCAGAGAAGAATTTCTGGCTATGGATGCTCCTAGACGAGACGAGTGGAGAAGAAGATATATTTGTGAACGAGACATGACCCCGGTCCGTTTAAGGAAATAAAATTAAAAGTACATCGTGTGTTCCCTAGGGATACATGTTGTATACTTTCCATAACCACCCCCTCCCATTAGGCAGTCTCTAGGTCACCTACACACAGCCTTGTGCTCGACCATTACACGGATAGCACATGACTATCACATGGCTACCTGAGGAAACCGGGAACCCGGCGTGTACTTATAAGTACACGGATTGTACTCCTAAAATTTCCATAATTTCTTGTTTTCCAAAAACTACCAGAAAAAAAAGAGATAACTGAATATAAGATTACGGTTCTTAAAAACATCCCCACTTAAATAAATGCGTCCCTGAATTTCATTATCATGGATGCATAGAAGAAGAATCCTTGAACAGTTCCGGCCACTGTGATCATATATCTGTCTTCCTTTCCCAAATCTCATCATGTAGTCATCCATGGTACCATATAACTTATACCAGAGGAACTGACCAGCCACAGAGTACATTTGTATTTTGATAAACAATAAAGATAAGATGCTCCTCAAATGATGGATCGACCTCCAACTCATCCTCCACATGTTGAGGGATATGAGACGGGTCTAAGAATTTATGTCGCAACAAAGAAACGTAGAAAATTTTGTTCATATCCTGGTACCCCTAAGGCAACTACAACCAAATGGCAACTGGACCGACTCACTCCAGTACCTCAAATGGACTAACATATCTCAGTGAGAGCTTTCCATGCCTTTTAATTATCTTATGTCCCAACCTTTGTGTGACACAAAGGAAAACCTGACCTCCAACCTCAAACTCCAGAGGTCGTCTCCATCTATCAGAATAAGACTTCTGTTGTGACTGTATAGTAGTCATTCTCTTCCAAATAAACAATATCTATTATGTGGTCTCCTGAACAAGAAAAGTTCCCAGCATAGTAGCCTCTCCTACCTCCAACCAGCATAAGGGTGATCTGCAAGGCCCACTGTACAAAGTTTCATAAGGTGCCATCTAAATATTTTCTTTTAAACTATTATTGTAGGAAAAATCCACAAGAGGAATGTGCTTCTCCCAAGAACCACCAAAATCTAGTATGTATGCTCAAAGCATGCCCTCTATCACCTAAATCGTATGCTCTGACTGGGAATCTATCTGGGGGTTGTAAGACGTACCCAGAAGTACCTGTGCACCCAAATCCCTCTATAATCCCTTCCAGACCCATGATGTAAAACATGCATCCCTGTATAAAACGATGGAGTGCGGAACTCCATGTAAACTTAAAATATCACAGATGTACAACCTTCCCAACTCATTGATGCTAAAGGTCTCCTTGATCAGTAAGAAGTGAGAAACCAACGTGATTCTATCAATGATAGCCCAAACTAAATCATTCCCTTGAGGAGACATTGAAAAACCTGTCATGAAATGAATCGAGACATCATTCCACTTCCACTTGGGAATAAGTAACAACTAAAAAAAGAACAACGGCTCGCTGATGCTCTGCCTTCACCTACTATTAGGTGGAACAACTCATGACAAACCCAGCATCATCTCCCTTCATACATAGCCACCAGTACTAATGGTGTAGAACATGATACATCTTGGTGACACGAGGATGAACTTTCCAAACCGAGGAATAGAAATCCTGCATCAGCTCCTCACGTATGTCTGGTGAAACCCATACACATCCATGAAAAAACAAGTTGTCATCCTTGCCTATGGTCTATCCAAGAATAGGGTCCTCCACAGAAACACAGTCCTATAGGACTGGGACTTAATAATCTGATAGTTTCATCATTCAAGTATGATCAAGTAGAGTAGAGGTAACTTCCATAGAAGAATGAAATTCCTGCCCCTATCTATCATGCACCTCCCAATGCATCTCAGATAATAGAGCCATAAGATGCCACTCACTTTTGGCATCCTGATCTACATTCATCTGTATACTCTAGCTCATTGCATCAACCACTATGTTGCCTTTGCCTAGTGTGTAGGCAAGCTCAAAGTCAATGGACGGAAGGTACTCAACCAACCGTTGTTGTCTCATATTCTAATCGCACTGAGTGAAAATATACCTGAGAATTTTGTGGTTGGTGAAATACAAAAAAATACTCTCCCAAAAGATAATCTATACAACAACGTAAGTCATGAAGAAACATATCCAACTTGAGATCATGTGTTAGGTAATTCCTCTAATGTGTCCTCAACTACCAATACCCGTAAACAACAAATACTTCCCCTTGAATAATCACTTCACCGAGCCTGATACCTGATGCATCATAGTAAACTGTAAAAAAATTTCGCAGCTCTAGAAAAACTAGTGTCGGTGATGATGTCAACCTCCCTTTCATCCCCTAAAAGGCTCACTCACATGAATCTAACCATATGTAACCCACACCCTCCTTAGCCAGGATAATCAGTGGCACTGCTATGCGTGAAAAGTCTTGTGTGGAACTTCTATATTATCCAGAAATCCCTAGAAAGCTTCATACATCATAGACATTCTTCAAATACTCCAAGAATACTCATGGTCTCACTTTCTTTGGGTCTACCGACACTCCTGTCTTCGAGATAACGTGGCCTAAGAAGTGAATTTTTTCCATCTGAATGTGGAATTTTATGAGATTGTAAAATAATTGATGCTCTCTCAGTGTACTCAAAACGACCTCAAGATGTGTGGCATGGTGATGGGGAGTAAGAGAGTACACCAAGATATCATCCACGAAGATGACCACGAAAGAATCAAAGTATGGGTGGAACACTCAGTTCATTAGTTCCATGGAAATTGTAGGTGCATTCGTGATACTGAACTTAATAAACACATATTTGTATAGACCATACCTACTCTGAAAAGGCTATAATAGGTATATCAGATGGTCTAACATAAAACTAATGAAAACTAGATCTCAGTTCAATATTTGAGAACACATGGGTTCCACGAATATGATCAAAGAGACCATTAATCCTCATCAACGGATGTCTGTTATTGACCATCTACTAGTTCAACTTTGGACAATTTACACAATGTCGGAGGGTGTCGTCCGCCTTCATCACAAAATGGATTGGGGATTCCCAAGGAGAAGTACTGGGTCAAATGAAATCCTTTTCCTACAACTCTTCCAACTTCTTCATGAGATCTTGTAACTCTTTTGTAGCCATCCTATAAGGAGGAATGGACATAGATGCCGCTCCTGGACCAAGCTCAATAGAGATGTCCACCACTCTCTTTGAAGGAAAACAATAAAATTACTCTAGAAAGGCATCGATGAAAAGATAAACCATTGGAGGAAAGTCCAACTGTGAAGTCCCATGGTCATCCAGATATAGACTAGAAATTGGGGCTGTAACTCCTCCCAACCCATGATTCTTGGGTCCTACTATGCTTTCCTGGACATCCCATTCTCCATTATATAGAAACAAACAACCTCCTGGGGACGTGAAACTCACCCTATGGTGATAATAGTCAAAAAAATTCTTTAAGGGAACTAACTAGTTCATCCTAATAATGGTATCATGTCTTTTCATTTCTAGGACATATAGGTCCCATAAGAAATGACATCCCCCAACCTCAAGAGGGGACTCCTTGCACTGAAGTACACTAGCTGTTCTTGTCCCCAATGAAGTGACCAACGTTAAGACATAAGAAGATGAAAAAATACAGAGCCCGGGGATCTCCACAACAGCAACATATATGAAACTATGGGAAGAACCTATATCAAAAATTGCAGAAGAAAAAACTAAGGCAACTAGTATCGTAGCTCGAACTGTAGTGGGGTCGGGATCCTGCTCCTATGGGGTCTACTCCATTACAAATGTATGACCTGTACCACGACCCTATGACCTAGTCAGACCATCTTGAGCCGATTCACCCTATTGTCATTATACACCTAGTTTTTGGTTACCACGGCCACGACCTCCACCTCAGCCTGAACAGTTGGATGAACTCCAGTTTCCAGACTGATGAGAAACTGGTGGTCCTGCTCTTGAATGCGGATTCCTAGAAGACCCCCATGTCCCTAACTGTTGGTGATACAATCTGACAGAAGCGCTGAATATACCCCATCATGCCACAATATCGGCACTCCACTAGGTCTCTTGGGCAATGTGTCTTCGAATGCCCGACCTTCCCACACTATTACCATACAACCTGGAAACCTGAAGTTTTGTCTCCCCTACTCGGGTCTCCAAGTATAGACTCCCTGTGGAACTTCCCATTATCAACCGGCGAAGCACTAACTCAAGATACTGAACCTCCTTTGACCACTGCTCTAGAATCCCTCATGTTTCACTCCGTGATCAGAGCTTGATTTACAATAGAAGATATAGAAGTCAATCTTAAGATGTTCACCTGATCCAGAATGTCTTTCCTGAGACCATCCTCAAACATCCTCACTAGAAATAACTCATCTACTCCTAGAAAGGGTGTAAATAACTGCATCTCTATGAAGTTAGAATAATACTCCCTAACTGAAAGAGTACCCTACTCCAAAATCATGAACTCTTAGGCTCAATCGACCCTCAAAGTTTGCATGAAGATATAATCATAGAGGGTACTCTGAAACTCCCCCCAAGCCATACCCTCATGGAGTCCCGCCTAGGAAATCACATCCATTCATCTTTTGGAGAAATCTTGAATCATATATGTAGCAAGATTGTACCTCCTCTTTTGAAGCATCTCTAGGTGCTCGAAGACCATCAGCAAGGCTCTTATCGATGACTTTACAGCTGGGGTCCTCCATCCCCTAAGAGAGTGGGTGGATAATGTTGTTGAAAGACCCACATCAGTTCTTCCATCAATGGGGCAAGAGGCAGTTCTCCCTAGAAGGTCCATATAATCCTCATAAAGCTCTATCGAGACTATGCATCGACACCTATATTCGGGATAATGGCTGGTGAAAAGACGGGAATGAATGGATGATCTGTTGGTGGTCCCTGATCGGCCATATCAACTGTCTGATCACTTACCTGTAAGTGGCATACTACCATAAGACGTCTCAGTGGAATGATTCTTTAAGGTTAGGTGCAGACCATAGATCAATGTTATCATGGACTAAAACATATATGTATAGTAAGAGAACAGGATAAAGAATGCATTCAAGTTATTAAAAACATGGATACATGGCATGTATATCTCCTTCAGGTCGTGATCCTTTAAGAATCCACATGGTCATGTACTCCTACCAACCCTTGTCTTGTAACACCCCATATATACAGTGTGGTGTCCAAACACCTGGCATGTACTTAAATGTTTCTCCTCTTCCCAAGTTCTTCTACATGACATAACCCACAAGGTTATCCTAGATAAAGAATACACGGCGTGTTTTTTTCTAGACAAAGCGTGTACTAGAAGAACTACATCGACCTGTGTTGTTATTCACACAGCCGATTACATGACTAACTCTACATGTCATGTTTTTTCTATATAAGGTGTGTACTAACTACCCATAATCAACCCACATCGCTTGTCATACGGCTAGATACATTGTATCGACAATATGTCGTCTACATCTGGTACATGGTGTGTCCCACCAATGATTTCCCAACCCTGTGTCTCTAACCACACAACCATGTGACACGGTTAGAGACTACATGGAGTGTACATATAGTACACATCATGTACTAATGAAAAACATTTCCCTCCGAAAAATAATGATACAACGCATGTATTTATCATTATACTCTGTGTATTATGAGTTTTTCTGAACAGTAAGCCTCAGAATGTACTGTGGAACCCAGAAAATCATTGTAACAAACATTAAAGTGCCAAATTATTTTCCATGGGGGCCCATACTCCCTGTGAATCAAGTATTGGAATCCTATACATGTTATAGTCAAGCATTAAAGTGAAATGATCCACCAAATTCTGATCCAAGAGGGTCCATAACACATCATTGACCATTGGTTGGCGTTCATTCAAACGAAAACATAAAAAATAAAAATACCCTATCAAATAGCTGGTATTCTATCCAGAAATATATCACAACATCATTCATATATAGAAGAACATATATCACAAAAACCTAAAATCTGTAATGCACCCTAAATGGCATGGAAATAATGCATGACATGTGATCCCTAACAAGTTCCTATATGATGCCTGAGATGGAATACCATCATCTCATCGGGTTGAAACAGAAATAGAACCTCAATAATATCAATGATAATGGCGAAAAACATGTGAATCACCCAATGGTGAAATCAAATAAAATGTAAAATGTGAAAAACCAGAAAAATTACAATAATCAAGGTAAATTACCTTTTCCCTATACATGGGTTAGCTACTCACGAGCACAACATATTACCAACTACTTGTCCCATCCTATCCCTAAATATATATTCCAAATAGTGTGTCAAGAAAAAAATAATTCATTTGATACAACTTTGTAACATCCCAGTTCTAGGTGATGCCCATAGGTGCCTCATACCAAGTTGGTCACATGGCCTCAAGCGCATTTCCCCAAACACCAGAGGCTGCTGACTAGCAGTAAGAGCCTTTGGTGTGACATTGGGGAAACTATGCCTTCATTGATAGAGTAATGCAGAAGAAATAAACATATAACAATAATATACAATAGCGAAAGAAGTAATAACATGAAACAAGAAAATAGTAGAATAATGAAAGTAATAAAAACTAGAGCACATATATAAATGATTCATGTCACATATGTTTAGGAAAGCATCCAAACAAGTCACAATGCTGGAATACAGTAGTAAACCAAATAACAAAAGAAAAAAAATAAACAGCAGCAGAATCGTAAGCCTCATCTTGGTCCCATTCTCTCTATCTCCAAATAAATCAAGTTCCTAAAGTAGAATGGAGATTTACCTTACATATACCTACAACAATATAATCTATTTGGGCCGAAATGCATGACCCAAACAGGGTCTGTGGAGAATCCAAGTAGGCAACCACCCAAATATTTGTGCCTAATAGTCATTGAATATATATATATGTGTGTGTGGAATGAAATAAGTAAAACGAATCAATAAACACAGAATTACTAAAAAGTAAATAGTCCTACATTTTGAATTATATCATTTATATTTAACAATTTAGATAACCAAAAACAAATACAGGCAACCCTATGGGAATATCTCCCAACCTACCCCCTCTGGTTCATCCAACAATCTGATGTAACCCTCTGGGTAGTTCTCATAGCCTAACCCCTTTGGTTCAATTTACAACAAGGATATGATGAAGACTCTCTGGGGAAGCAGTCACTGTCAATTCCCCATGTTGTCTCATGAAATCAAAGACTCATTGAGAAAGCACTCACCGTTAATTTCCCCAAAATCCGTTTAAATGAAAACTACAGACACTCTGAGGAAGCACTCAACTTCAATTCCTCTTGTGGTCTTGTAAAATATCTAAAGACACTATGAGGTATCCTTCAAAGTCAATCCCTTCTATGGTCTCACAAAGTGACAATTACAATAGACAATCTGGGAAATCCCTCAACGTCAATTTCCCCTATGGTCTCACAACACCAGGTTCCTGTTGCCCTGTATAAAGATAACAAGCACAAAGGATAATCAGTATCCAAGGAAAATCCCAATGTACTTCATGGATAATTAGCTTCAAGGCATAAGACAACATATCAGATAAATAATCACTCCAACCTAACAACAATAGGGATGGAAACAACAATCCAATATAAAAATCTAGACCAAATGGTCATAATAAAACAAGCATGGGAAAACCCATCCATTGAATTGAAATTAACCCAATTAACAATCAAAAACCTTTATTCAAACATACAAGGCATAACATGTATTAACAGAGTTAAAATCACAAAACACGCAATACCCCGAAAGAGGGTATTGGGAACTTTTCACATATAACTCAAAGACTAACTATGAAAATACACAAACTACCTACCCCAGTGTTATATGATCGATATAGATGAATACCAGCTTTCAATTTGACCTAGAACACCTTATATCTATAAAACATCTAAAAATTTCAACCAAGAATATCTCACAAAAGGGGAGAAATCAGGAAACAAGGCTCTAGAAGAAATAATATCTTACTCTGGCGATTCCAACACAATCAACGATGGTCTATTCGGAGAACGGATGGTGAGTCGGGGGCCCGAAAAATAATCTTCGTCTACTGATGCTCCTAGATTAGACGCCCAAAGAAGAAGATAAATTTGTGAACGAGACGCGACCCCGGTCCATTAAATGAAATAAAATTAAAAGTACATGATGTGTTCCCTAGGGATACAAAGCATTTACTTGTATTAATCGGCCCCCTCATTAAGTAGACCCCAAGTCACCAATAGATGGCCACGTACTCAGCAATTACATGCCAATGTGCTCGACTATTACACGACCCGTACATGGATTCCCGTAGCAACCGGGTACACAGTGTGTACTTATAAGTACACGGCGTGTACATCGGAAATTTCTATAATTTCATGTTTTCCTAAAAAACAACTAGAAATAAAAGAAATACCTAAAGAGAAGATTTGGGTTCTTACAATGGTATATTTCACTATTTTCCTTTAAATCAATATTTTCATAAATTATCCAAACAATTAATCTCAAGAAAATATTACTATGTCGATAAAATAACTAATGTTAATTTTTTCTATTTCAAATCCTAAAATTTTGAAATTTGGCATTTAAGTAAAATTATAAAATATAATGAAAAAATGTTTTATATAGAAAATGAATATTTAAAACACAATCTATTCAAGTTATTTTATCATAACATTTAATAATTTGTGTTACCAAATTATTAATGTCAATATATATTGACATACATTGATCATATGTTTCTTGGGATAAAAAAACATAGCGTATAAAAGGAATTTTGTTTTTTAAATAAAATATTGAGCTAAAAATTATCATATTAGTCATTTTAGCCAAATCAATTGAACTTAATTCATATTAAAAGTATCATAATTTTTATTTCTATAAATATTTCATAAATTGGTTACTGTTATTCATTCCCACTAATTTAATTGATAGGTTTGAAGATTCATACCTATATATTGATTTTTTATCCAAATAAATCATTGTTTCCTTTATGTTTGGTGTTGTGTGTGGAGAAATATATCATTCACATTGACTTTTTTTATGTAATCATATATTAATATATAATGGTGGTACAGAGACACTGAGATATGAAATCATAAACAACCCACTTTAACACGAACCACTAATATCAATATCTAAGATCATAAAACATCATTGTAACCATAGGGTTCACTACCAAAAAATAATGGTTCACAAAAATCATCACCTCCCACCAAGAGGTTAGAAGAACTACTATCCCCATAATAAAATAAAGGGAACCATCGAGTGACCATGACTGATCACTTGAGGTCTCTCCACTATTCACAATCCTATAAATATGCTAACAATTTCAATCTACCACCCAATCTATCTGAATATGATCATCCAAAATTGTTGTTACATGAATATTATCCAAAAATACCTTACCATCATCTTCTTTCACATTTCAATGTATATCCACAATGAATCTTAAGAAAATCCATTCATCCTTTGATTCTATCCCTACCCAAATTGACAATTTTCAGATCTTGGTATCAATAACAACATTTTCATGCCTATGGATATAGATTAAACAAAAACCAATGATCTATATTTATTACCCCTACTGCCTCTATGGAAGATTCATGTCACACTGGGAGAATATTTAAACCTAATGTTTTGGATTAGAATACATAGTGAACTTATCCTTAAAGAGGTAATAATGACAAATATTCAATACATTCAATACAACAAATAAAGGTCATGGATGAGATTTTTTATCACTAGGGAACCACTACAGAGATCACAATTCCACAACATGGTGATTTTTCATTAACACACTCCTATCCACATTTCTAAGGAATCCCAATTTATGGAATATCCTTCACCAGGATCTGAAATAATGATAACTATACACGATGTCAACCAATCCTTAAACTCTTTAAAGGGCCTTAGAGAGTTCTCATCCAAATAAAGTATCACATACTTCATGGTCAAAACTGTTAATGAAAATCAATATTTAAAAAAATCAGTAAAAAAACTACCTTTAATATCAATCAGTACATAAAGAGACTATGGTCTTGAGAACATTCTTGGTTATTCCTCAAGATATCATCACTTGTATCTTCACAGGATCCACATAAATTACATTCTCAGATACCATATGAACTTAAAACAACACTTCTAAGATCTTTAACTAAAATTTAATCATATCTAAATAAAATAAATGATCTCGCAAGGTTCCCAAAACAATAACAAAATAATCCTTATGATATTATTTTATAAAATGATATAATCCATGATATCACCCATTAACACATCAATGTCGGTGTCAAGATTTTGATATAAGATATAGTTCATTAATACCGTGGATAAAAAAGTGTAATTTGTAAGGAAAAATGTTTTAACTTTTATTTTAATGGATTTTTCCCTTTGAATATTTCTATATATATCTAGATTTATTGTAGATGATTCCTTTATGGTTGGTTGTATCAGTGCATTAGAATTAATATATTATAAAAATTCATATATTTTTATTCAATCAAATTCACAATTTCTATGAAAATAGATTTTCCATTTTCCATGACCATATATGTGAAACCTGAGACCGTGTTTGATTTAAAAATATATGGTTTACACTAGGGAAAAACTATGATTGGTCTGTGTTGGATGCCCAATTGGGAAATTCAATGGTATTTGAATTTAATAAAGTAAATAATTTATTTATTTTGTTTTATTTTAATTGAACTAAATTAGAAAATCCAACATAGAAACCCAATTCTAAAATAAACAAGGTTGAACACATAACACATGGAGAATTTTAGGGGAGGTTTAGACATTCTGCATTGGAAGATCAGACCAGAGAACAATATGTTATTTAATCAAGATCATTGAGATAGAGTGAACATATATGGTATTCTTCATCACTAGACAATTTGTTATTCACAAATTATCGATCATAAATTGAGGTAGGGAATGATATTTTTTTATATTTCTTCCCTTTTTATTTAAATCAAGAATCGATTAATTTACCTTATTTTATTATAGGTGTTTTACAACCATTGTATCATCCCAATCACATTATTTTTTTTATTAATATGATTAAAAAACTTTTTTCACATCCTATCATCCTTGATATCCTATTTATATTTTCACTATCCAATAACTCGTGCCCAATGATGGATCCACATTTTTTATTTTATTTTCTCCTAATGTTCTTCATACCCTTTCCAATTAACCCATAGGTTAGCATTTTGACATTACCGGGGTAGGATCAAGAATGGTTTAACCCCCATATTCATGAATATTGTGAAACTCACAAATGAGATGGTGATTTTTGAATAGATCAATATTTTTTAATGGATATCGGTGAATAATCTAAGGATATCACATTTGGAGCGATGGTTGGTGGTGACAGGATGTAGTGTAGGATTTCATGCAGATAAATAGATTCTTATTCCCAACAATCAGAGGCCCAGAATCAGTGGTCGGAGAGAACCGACCCCCATCCAATTTTGAGGTGTCAAATTTTGTTTTTTGAGTCAGTGAAGGGTGATTGTGAAACAACATTCATGATCTGGGTATTTTAGAAAAAACGTGACTACTTGTTGTTTACTGTGGAATAACACATGTTGTGTTCTTTGGTTTGAACTATGAATAGGGTGTTCATTTGATTTATTGATCACACACTATGTTGATGAGCCCACATGTCATGTGACCCTAACCGGGAAGAAAATCCATGTTCTAGATGTACACACCTAGGGACCCAGGGTGGTCAAACATGTAGTTTTCCATAACAAAAATGTCGTGTGGTTGTACTGGTCCATTAAATCCATGTTCTAGGTGTACATGTCCAGGACCCTATGTGAATATAAATGTTTTCCACCACATGGAAACACCATGTGTCATGACTTGGATTTGCAATCAATGTATAGGTAATAACATGAATAGGTAGTGAGGCATGGTCACATGTTGTGTGGATTCGAATACATTTCATGTATTCCCATATAAAATTATTTATCTCATATATCCTTCTTTGTGACTCGAATTTTAGCTTCTAAGAATCCAATCCTAATTTTATTTCTCTATAGAACATTATGGAAGACTTAATTATTTCATACAATAATTTATGTGAGAATTTTTTTGGTGATTCTTTATTTGGTGATACATACTAATGGTAGTGATCATGGTGGAATCATTAGAGTGATGCCATAGTTGGTACAACCATGTTGCGCCAGGAAATGAGTCGCCTATAATATTTATATAGGTTGAGTTAGTAATCCCCCGTATTAGGGTACAGGTCCTCCATCTATGGAGTGGTACTCCCCCATCTTCGTTCTCCCATAGGTAGTGGATCCCCTATATGATTTTTGCATCCCTTTTCTATGGAGGGCAGCAATGAGGGTGCAGAACCACCACACTAATTATTGTGAGGTTTTGAATGATGTTGGGCATCATAGATGGACTTTTGGATCTGCATGAATAATTTTTCTCTTTGGTTGTGTTGTGAGGTATATATCATCTTCTCTCACTAACTACTGGGTTTTTTATGAGAATATATATTTTGGGTTTTGTTTCCCATTTATATGGATTGTTCTGAATTCCATCAGATTTTTTTATTACTCCCTTTGTGGTTTTTTGGAAATCCTACTAGGTATATATATAATCACCCTTAAATTTGATTTCCTAATATGTCCCTTATCTTTTACATTTGACAAGTATATCGAAAGAGACATCAGTAGAACTTAGTGATACTTGATTTCATTGGGTGTGTTTCGTAGTCGGGATATGGAGATCATGAGTAGGGGTCTCTCAATTGTATTCATTTTTCGTCATGTTGGGACTTCATTTCTGGTTGGGATTTTATTTTTACCCTTTACATTATTCATGGTAAAAATATTTCATACTCATATGTATTACCTACATTTCATGGTATGGATGTTTATGATATAGTTGTTACATAATTTATTAAATTCATCTAAACCTTTTCATGGATATGATTGTGTTATTGTATATAGATACTAAGACTAAGTATGCCCATTTATATAATGTCATCTTGGTGATTTTCACCCACCCCTACGCTATTTGTGGTAGGCTTGGGGTTTTGATACCTGATCCTTATACAAACTAGGCAGGACCTAGTGGGTTGATCTGTTATAGAGTGGTATCAGAGTCGTTCATTCCTTTGGATGGTTTTTATAATTTTCCCCTCTAAGAGGATTGGTTAGGTCTTAGGGAAATACTGTTGAATTTTCTTAACTACAGATTCCAGGCTAGGGAACCTACTATAGATGTGTTAGCTAATGTATCAATTCACCAGGACTCTGACTACAATCTTGTAAACTCGGTATTCAATGATATTGATGGCAGAGAATAGTGACCCAACAATCATATAGGATTTGAGAAAATTGATTTTCCATCATGAGTTAGCTCCCCAGATGTATATGCTCATCTAACTGTGGTATAACTTAATCACTTTTATGATGCCTCCATGAAGACATCTAGTCAGGTCAGTAATTCGGGATCACGATGATCATCCAATGAGTGATGAGGACTCAGTTTAAGATTCATCTCATAGTGTGTTTCCTCTAAGAAGGAAAGGAGAAAAAATATTACCTGTCAAGTAGTAGATAGCCCCAATAGTTTATGATGATGATGTGTATAGTCATACTGCACTCCATGAGTTTCAATATAAAAGGGGATTAATGTTTCATGGTGATCTAGATCCCTAGGTAGTAGTGGTTTTTCAATAATTAGGGTTAAAGTCTTGATATTTGTTTAGAACACGATTGATTAGATAGTTGCACTAAAAATGATATTTTTCATAGTGTATTAGGGAGCTGGTTGTGTTTGGTGATTTAGACCCATGATGAGATGATTCTATCATGTTCTAAACTCCAACAATTGTTTCATGATGAGTATTACCCCTCATTCGTATGCTCACTTTTGATCCATGAGCTTCTTGAGATGCATTAGGGTTATGATTTAGTGATTGAGTATGTCATGAGGTTCACTAACCTCACAAGAAACTCCCTTAATATGGTTTTAGATGACTTCTTATGGGTGAGGAAGTTAGAGAAGGGTCTCTGTAGAGAAATGAAATCTAGCATAGTTTTATTGTGCCTTCCTACCAATTTCGGTGTTCTAGGTTCTGATATGGTAAGAGAGATATTCATAAAAAAGGGGTGTCAGACGATTAGAGATGATAGTGGGAATCATGTGGATGAGTCTTCTATATAACTTAGTACATATCAAACATCGATGTATTAGTAGAGGAATTATTCTCATTCTCGTATGAAAATGCATGGATCTATGATTTGTGGATCGTGTAGAGGACTCTACCAGACAGATGAGGGTTGATGTTATGCCAATGATGGGAGGGGTCACATGGAATATGATTTCCTAATCCACCAATAGAATCATGATAGGTATATAGTGGATATACCACTACTAAAAAGGAAACACTATGATCATCAACCTCCCTCTAACAGTTAAGGAAACCCCATGGAGGCGAAATCATCAAAAGAGTGCATGTAGATTTGGATAGAGAAGATGTTGGTGGATGTTGATGTTATAATATTCTTATATCACCACCACTAGGAATCCCACAACACTCTTAGAGAGATGGGGAATTATGTTGTGTGATGTTTCTTACTATGGAGGGATATGACCAGCTTGTGCATGAGATGATTTGAGGTGCATTTTTTTCTTTTTTTCTCTTTCCCCAATACTATTTTCCATTGGATTGAGGCATAATTTTATCACCTTATTCACTATATGAGATCTATATCTTCCATTTGAGAATTTATTCCAACTGATACTATTAGATGTTCTCAGAGGGTGTTATTCCTTGATATCGCATATCTACCAGCAATTCATGTTGATGCTCGGTGGAGAGAGTTTCTCATGGGACCTCTTAGTAGTCATTATAGAACCTTGTGATATCATCATTGTTATGGATTGGTTATCCACAGTAAGTGACTAGAATGACATACAACACTAATGAGTTATATGCCTCATGTTATATGAGATGAGATTAATCTTTTTGTGTTAGATAGATCTCATGGTAGAGCTAGTGGGGTTTATAGGAAATAAGTTGCAACATATCAACTATCAGTTATAAATTTGTTTCTCTTAGAATAGTGGGGTATCAAAAATCTGGGTTACTTGTATGGTGGATTAATTTATGGATATCTTCATTGAATTTGTTTTTTGGACAACCTTTGATGCTGGAGATGGACTTCTGCACTGAATTTCACCCTAGAACCACACCAATATCTTTTGAAGCATATCGGATAGCCGCTACCGAGCTCTTAGAGGTACATGTGTAGTCAAGGGTAATTCAAGAGAAATGTTATATCAGATCCAATACACCCCCAAGGTAGATTAATTTATTAGTGAAAAGGAGGGTGGGATTATAAGTATTTTTGTTGATTAGTGACACCTGAACAGGGTAATGGTAAAGAAAAAATTCTCTTGCTGAGGATTGATGACCTATTTGACCAGTTTCAAGGTGCGAGTTGGTTCTCAATTGTTAATACCATCCTCATATACAACTATTTCATAGTTTATGAGGCTGATATTATAAAGAGTGAATTATGATGTCTCTACAAACACTATAAGTTCCTTGTGATTCCTTTTATTATGACTAATTCCCCCAACAAAATTTATGGATCTTATAAGTCACATATTCCAACCTTACATGGTCTAATTTTTGGTTGTATTCATAGATGAAAAACACATTTACTCTATGTTTGAGGAGGAGAATACATTGCATCAATGAATTCCCCTATAATTTCTCCAAGATTACCTGCTTTTGGGTTTACTCTCAATGTTCTTATTTTGGATCCACAAGGTTCAATTTTTTAGGGAATTTAATTTCTGATCCATACACAGAAAGAGTGTATGTTTTTCATTTATATGTCAACAGGAACCAATATTTTGGATTTAGTAATCACTATGTGTCCTTTAGAAACAAAAAACAAGCCGCACAATGTTCTTGAGAATTTTCCTGACATAGTTCGGGTCGATTCGGATGGAGGGTTAATTTTTATATATGTTGAATTTAGGCATATGATTTCGGATTTGGGCATCTCTACAAGTATTGTGTCAGTAGGAACAAGACTCATGTATTTTCTATATAGAGAACTCCATAAGACAATTTGAATCACACATAAGGATATAGTTGTCTCATTATTTTATTTCCATGGATCTAGATAATGTTCATTGAATCATCCATGAAGTAACATCTTTTTTCCAATTTAACAAGATTTGTTAGGATGTCCACCATGAAATTTAAGGCAATGAGGTATGTTTATAAAACTATATGTATTTTAATGTATTGATTCCAGGAATTATATATGATGATATAATCAAAACAATTTACTTCTTATTAAACCTCACATTTATGGGGGTGTAAAGTGTTCCCTATCCATCATGGCTAATGAGTAATTTCCATTAAAATAGAAATTATGAATTATGTAAGGCCCTTACCACCTATTTTAGATTTCGAGTCTTCTTCCTTTGTATCATTTGGGATTTAGTATCCAATACAATTATGCTTAAATAAATGAGAAAAGGAAAACATTATTATTGAAGTCTTGAACAATCAGATTCTGATGAACTATGAGGTTGTGTATTGTACACAACTGTTTCTAATCGAGTCATTTTAACTCCTACAATAACATATATGATTTTTATCTTTTGGGATTTTTCCAGGATTAGTTATTTGGAGTGAGAAAACTATAAATTGATGAGAAATATTTTACATGTCCCATAAACCAATGAATATGGGGTTTCTTGTGTGATAGTGTGTGTTGTGGAACAGTAGGTTGAAGGAGCGTGTCTGACCTCATATTCACAAGGTTTTTTTTTGCCATCGGTACTAATTATCAATATATAAGAGTACCTGGCTATATTATACCGACCACATTGATTGATATAGCTTTCATGGCCCTTGCACTGATATGATATAGAGTCGGTAACTTGACTTGCAAGGGATTCTTGGTATTCCATCAATCTGATATGATATTGAATACGAAAGAACTACCGATGTATTTGCTCCTCATTTCGTCTACTGAGGTTTTTCTGAACCAAGTCTTCTTGTTTGTGTTTACCATTTTTTATAGAATTTTTGATGTATTATTATTAAAGTCTTCTATCTATCCATTTTTTATTGCATTATTGTTGGTTGAATGTTTGGACTTGATGTTATATTTCTGGTAGAGTCTCTTCAACTCATAAGAATTCAATTCTCTGACATTTTCCCTTAATACCATGTGACATATGTCAAATATAGAGATAATATTTGAATTTATGAAGTTTATTATATTCCTTATCATAACTTCCTTGAAGGGTATGGACTTAACCTATTTTAAAAATAATCCAATGAAAATAAATATGAATTTAAAATTCTTAGTTGTAGCTTGGGGATATGGCCCCACAACTACCATTCTCCACATGTAAAATGACTTGGAATACTAATCTGTATTTAGAAAATATGGGGGATGATGGATAACATTTTCATGAATCTACAATGAAAGACACTTACAAGAGAACTCCATATATTCTTCTATCATTTTTTACTAGTAGAAACCTGGAGTCCAAATTTCTATAGATATTATTTCTCTAAACTGGTGAGATCGTCATGAGCTTACATGGACATCTTCCATAGAAGGGAATCTCACTTTCTACAACGCATTTGAGGATGACTCAATTGAATCCTCATTTATAGAGGGATCTCTTATTGTTTGACCCATCCCTAAGGGTGAAGTTCACATCTATGTATCAATTATTTTCCCATTTAGACCAATCTAAAAGGAGGTTCCTATTTTGGAGGTAATCAGTAATGGGATCCATCCATCCAAGGGTGGATATCAGCTTATTGTGCTCTAGTGAAACAATGACCCTATTGATTTCCTCTATGTGATAAATGCTCACTTCTAAACCAATTTTTTGATGCATGATATTGAAAACTACCTCCCCCAAATCAGGATTGGCTAGAACTGTGGCTGCAATGTCCAGTGTGACATCATGATCATTTTTGTATTAAGGTGTATCATTTAGTGATGGTTCATAATGTAATTTCACCATTAATCCTCTGATGTAACTGATGGGGGGGGTATTCATTGTCGGTGCTATATTACCCATTGATCTATTTGATTAATAATTCTATGTACCCTTTGATATTTAGGTATCATATATACAACTGTAGGTCTAGCTCCAATTCAATTATCTAGGCATGATATACTACCTCATTATTATTGAAACCTTCAAACAATGATAAATAGTATGAAAAAAAATAATTGTTCTAGAGAAACAAATTAAATCACTAGACCAACAAGTTGAGATTTGGGTTTTCCATCCTCTTTCTATTAGTAATTTTTAAGGCACCATAAAAATTCATATCCCACATTCATGGAGTGTCATGGGAATAAAAAAATTCTTCATATGGATGTTTAGTGTCCCTTGAAATGTTTTCTAAGGTTGGATGTTTTGTAATTAAATGATCTTGGTCCTTCCCTTTATCAACATTCTATAATACGAATTTGATGTTATACTATTATAGGACAACTGTCCCTTGGGTCAAACACCTAGTTTACAATTGGAGTCCATGAATGGGCTTGAGTGGGTCAAAGCATGAGAAAAGGTTGACGTCATAATGATTCAGGTAATATCTTAACTTTTTCACTATACAGATTTTTGTAAGGTAGTTCTTTTTAATATAAGAACATTTAATTTTAGTATCCATCATCATTCTACTGATATGGTAGAGGATTTTTCATTCCCCACATTAGTTTTCTATGTGTGGAGAGCACCAATATAACATTACACCATATCCACATATAAGATAAGTGACTTTGATTATACTAATTGTATCAAGACAAGTGGATAAAGCATGTACTATTGGATATTCTTGAAACATTCCTGGAATTCCCCATCACAATGGTAGGACAATCCATTTTTATTAACATAGTGAAGGGGATATTTTTTCAATCCTTATTATTAACGAAATATCAAATATAAGTGACGATCCCTTTAAGACCCCTAATTTCATTAAGATTCAAAGGGGTTTCCATGAAAATATTTCATGCTAAATGGTGGATAAATCTCAATATCATGGTGGAATACCACAATTACATGAAATTTCCCTAATGTAACTATGAATAAAAATATCATAGGATACATAATCAAACAATATAGTTATAATTTTCTTAATATTTCTTGATGATCGATGAGGTGATCACAACGCTTTTTATATATAACCACTTGTTCAACAATGTAACCATAAATTTTTTTTCTAATAAGTGTTTAATAGTATGATGCATTACTTGTTGGCATGTATCTCAAGAATTTATTAATCCAAAGGCATTACATGGTAGAAAAACATCCCATGTGGTACACTAAAGGTATTATCTTCCTCATCTTTCAGGGCCTCCTTTTTAAAATTATATCATGAATACCCATCCATAAAAAAAGGTATTCGAATCTAGAAAATTCATTGGTCAAAATTTCTATGATCGTTAAATTGAAATAATCTTTTGGGAAGTGTCAATTATTGTATCCAAAAAAAATGAAAACCTTGATCATCATGTTCTTTATCTTGATGAGGACAATGTTTACAAGCCATTTTGGGTACTACACCTCAAAAAAAAGCTATACTCAATAAAATTTTCAATTTTTGATTGAATTTTAGAATCATGAGATAGGATCATTCTCCTGGATTCCCCCATAATACTTAGATGGTCATTGATTAATCCTAGGTGATGAGTTTACACAAAAATTTTATGCCCATGAATTTATTTAAAATTCCCAGGGAACACATATCGATGATACCATAGAAAAGAAATATACATATCATTCTATTTGAGAGGCATGGAAAAACAAATAAGTGTAGTTTGAGTGTATTCTTATACTCTGGGATTCACTCACCTGAGCTCATTAACGGTGGTGTAGTTGCCTTCCTCAAATGAGGGTGGAGTGTTCTAATGGTTATCGTTTTCTTCTTCCATTTCCAAGTCTATGGGGGGATATTCCAACATGGAGGGTTATTTGTGGGAATCTCTCTTCCTATCATGAAAATAAAGGCCATTTGAAGAGACTTTGATATCCTTAACTTCCAAATTCATCACTAAGAGATTTTAGGGATTCTTATCTTTCATTATGCTATTACTGAGGATAGGATAGGTATGGACATCCTATGTTTAAAATAATAAATTGTGGTATTTTTTAATTTCTACTAATACTACAAGGGAATTATCTAATCTTGGTGGAACATTAGTCCAATTACCCTTTGATAAATACACTTGAGATGATGCAATTATTATCAAATAGACATGGGTTCATGAAGATTTTGTTTCAAAAAAGATTTTAGTTGCCAATTTTACTTCTTTTATCAAGTTTATAAGAAATACGTAATAACTGTTGAGCATGCTTCAGTGATTCGCAAAGGTTACTACAAAAAAAACAGGGTTTATCCAGTGCTAGGGCTTTGATAGTGCTTGCTAAAAGCACTCTAAAATAACCCCTTTGTGAGTGCTAAAAATCACTATTAAATGGGGTCTTTAATAGTTCTTCTTTTAGAACTGTTAGGTGGGGACATTAACAGTAATAGAAAATCACTGCTAAAGGGGGGTTATCTACAGTTTTTCAGAAGTTTTTATAAACACCCCCTTTTCAGTGAGTTTTTAGAAGTGCTGATAAGGGTATACTTCAAAATAAAATTCATTTAAAATAATATATTAATATATATATATATTGATATTCATATAAATATAATAGATATTTTTTAAAATATGTTTTAGATAAGGTAAATATGTATCTACTTAATATACATTTGATATTTTGTGAAAATAAAATAAAATATAACATTACTAAATGATTTAAATTAATAATTTTTTTATTATTAATGATTAATAGTCATTTTATATAGATTTGAAGTTAAAAATCAACATATTAATAAAAGATCAAAAATAAGTTAGAAAAGTAACTTGAACTTCAAACAACCATAACATTTGACCCAGGTGTCCATTTGTGCTCTACCACATATCAAATAGAATTGTGTGACAAGATTTACAACCTTACACTACGAGAAAACCGCCGCGAAAAAACCGCTGCTAAACGGAAAAAAAATTATTTTTTATTTTTTTTTAATTTTATTTGAGGATTAGCGGCGGTTTTTTAAAAAACTGCCGCGAAATGAAATGAAAAAAATAAAAAAAACGTGAGAAACCCCAAAATCACTAAAATGACATTACTTTTGATCCGGGCATCTGTTGAAGCACCACGACCAGTCAAATCGAAGCTCATGAAGAGATCTAGAGGCACATATAATCAAAACCGTGAGACGGTCTAAGGTGTGGAAGATATTAGGGTTATAATAAAGTTGAAAAAAGTTCTCCAACTTTAAACGGCCATAACTTTTGCTCTGGGTGTCCGTTTGGGCTCTACCACATATCAAATCGAAGCCAGCGAAGAGAGCTACGCATCAATTTGACACAAGAAAGCTTCTATCGTGTTTTTCGACCCCAAAACCCCTCCGAAGGCCTCCAAAACCCTGTTTTTGTCACCGGTGTCCCATCGAACTTGTCTTCAAACAGACATAACTTTCGATCCGCATGTCAGTTCGGCCTCCTCCACCTTCCAGATCATAGATCTTTCCATGAGCTTCAGTTTGACTGGTCACGGTGCCCACATGCACTCTTAGATCATATGTTATGGCCTTTTTAGTGGGTATCGGGTTTGTTATGTTTTTCAATGCCTCGTTTCTAGCACCCGTTCCCCGTCATATTTTTTTTAAATGGTCGTAACTTCCGATCGCCAGTCCACTCGGACTCTTTCACGTTTCAGGATGAAGATCGTTTCAGGATCTTTGATTTGACAGGTCGCAGATCTAAAACGGACTCTCGGATCTTAAGTTATCTCCGTTAATGTGAGTCCAATGTTTTTGCCTCTTTATGACCGTTTTGACGGGTTTTAACGGTAGCTCCATTTATTACTGTTTATTTGGGTTTCCATGACTTTTTATCTTTATCAATTGTTTTTTGTGGGTTATTATGATGATTATGTTGAATTATTAAGGAGTTTTCCAGAGTTGTCACGAGTTTTCAGGCGTTCTCATTCTTTCTAATACCTCATTCTTCATATGCTTCTCCATCCTTTTTCATGCATTTTCATGATTTTTCATCCCTTATCACGTCTTTTGATACTTTTTCATGTGTTTCCTTTATTAT